>JAHWFP010175601.1:38379-66799 GCA_023313725.1 Lithobius niger | reverse complement strand
GCTTATGATCTGACTCCGGATGGTTGCGCCGGAAATTCAAGCTCTCACGTTTCACTCAACAGACAAGGTGTTGTCAGAATAGAACTTAGATTTGATGCTGCTCTCGCAAAAGCGACTAACGTTTTGATTTATTACGAGATACCAAAGGTTTTAGAAGTTACTTTTGATCGTGAAGTTTTCCTGGAAGGATGAACACGAAGCAGATCAATGACATCTTGAGAAGTAGATGTCCAAATTTCCTGGGAACATATCCCGCAAACCACTTACCTGTTGTAATTAATAGAAAAGAATCCTTTCTAGTCGTTAATCATGACACGTGCACTTCGTCGGGAAGCCATTGGTCTGTCATCGGATTGCATAAAATGAAGAATGGAATTAAGACTTCTGAGTTTTTTGACTCTTTTGGCTTCAACTTAGAAAACAATTACCACATTCGACAGTATTTGAGTGATTGGAATGGAAAGAAGATTTGGCGCAACAAGTTTCAAATTCAATCCCCAACATCTTCTACCTGTGGACATTATTATATTTTTTACATAATTATGAGAACCAAGGGATTTACTCCCGATTACATTGTTAACAAATTAAAGAAAACAGCTTTCCGTGAACGTTATGTGTACAATTTTGTAAAATGTATTAATAAACTTAAAATGTGATTATACAACATTGTCTTAATATTTTCTTTATTCTTTCTAGAATGCCGCACTGTTTCATAAAATTTCGCCTGGAGGGGAGCGACGATGAGGGAATTGATATTGTGAAAAGAACACTATACCACAACATGTTGCAAATGATAAGGTTGAAAATGCTTTGCATAGGCATCGAAACCGTCCTAGCAGGACACTTGGTCAGGATTTTAGTGGAGTGTAAAATGGAAGCAATCATAAGTTTTATCGAGGGGATGCAAGCTGGCTTTAAAGATGATGGTGGTTTAATCGACAAAGAGCTAACTATGGAGATCATTACTCGTTCTCAAGCTGGAATGTTTAAAAAATATATAACAACGATTGATCCTTTCGCCTTAATTCTCGGATGTAGCCTACCCGACCTTTCATTTGGTATGCAGCTCGTACGATTTTGCGAAGAGAGTCTGTCGTTCACCCACCTTGACCCATTTGTTCTGAACAATTTTGAGTTACACGACAGAATTAAAACTTACTACGAAAGTTATCACACGACACGAAAAATTACTCTAAATAGGATAGAGAATGAAATGTTGAAAACAGAGTTCTTAAAAGAACCAACACCTTTGTGGAGCGCACTTGCAACAAACGCCTTGCAAGACAGAGAAGTCAAAGGTGTTTACATTTACGGTTCGAGTGGAATTGGTAAAACATTACTCGTTGAAGTGGTACTACCAGACATTTGCGAATTGGGTTACGTCATGACAAATGCATCTTTTACAGGTGTAAGACATGACGATCGCTACATCTACATTCCAGATTGTTCTTCAGAACTCCTTGAGTCTTCCATTTTGACCCTGTATCGTTTGGTAGATAACAGAGCTTTCAATATTGGAAAACAAAAGATATTATTTAAAGGCAAGGTGATAAT
Source organism: Lithobius niger (assembly GCA_023313725.1). Taxonomy (NCBI): domain Eukaryota; kingdom Metazoa; phylum Arthropoda; class Chilopoda; order Lithobiomorpha; family Lithobiidae; genus Lithobius; species Lithobius niger. Next base: position 65,245 of record JAHWFP010175601.1, on the reverse strand, counting down.
TGTTAGTAGATGTCAACCTCCAGAAGATGTAGCCTTCCTACGACGTTTTACCGTCATCGAAGCAGACACACCTTTATTTGCATCACCTCATACAAATAGAGTTACACCGCCCTACACGACTGACAAAGTGTGTAATTTTTTTTAATTTATTGTTTTTTTTTTTCGTGTTCTAGTTTTCTAACTTTACGATTTCGTAACATGATTTTTTTTTTTACAGATGCCACAAGGTTATTTGAGGGCAACGCCTCCACAATCAGCTGAAGACTTGTCACCAGTCGATTCGATGTGCACAAGTCTGGATGCTCTCAACGTGTGAGGATGTTTGTTTGTCAGGCGTGTGGTTCGAAGTATAGTCACAAAAGCAGTCTTCTGCGACATCTGCACAATTGTCACCCAGCCGATGCCGATGCAAACTGTGTTGTTTGCGGTCGACGTTTCGAAAACCGTCGCACACTTCTTCTTCACCAGATACGCGCTCATGTTCCATCACCTACAGCTCCTCAAAACGTTTGCAGTCAGTGTAACGAAGGGTTTGTTTCAAGAATTGAATTGAACCGTCACCGTCATCGTTCTCATGTTGCGCCGAACAGACCCAATATTCATCTCGATGAAACAATCTCTTCGTTCAAGAAGACCAGAAGCTCTTTTCGGAATTATATTTCAAGATTTAGTTATGTGTTTCCGGACGACGAAACTCTTCATCCAAATTTGGAATTATTTTTGTTTAGTTTACACGAGCAGTTGTATTCTTTAGTTGAAGAAGTGTGTAACAGCCTTCGTCAAGTTAAACTTGTGACGAGTGTCAAGCTCGAACTACACAAACCTCCTTCGAAAGTAATTTCCATTTATTTATGTACAAAACCGTACACAGTGTTACGTATTAATCAAATTGAAGATATTTTAAAAGAGGTTTACTTGGACTTGTTAAGACGTTTAGAACATTACCAAAAGGAAGGTTCTGGCTGGGTTTTATGGAATATTCTAGCATTGGATCTTCATTTTGCGAGATATCAACCCTTAGCTGGAGGTTGTTACAAACCGTTAGATTCTTTTCTTGCTCATAAAAAGGCGATAGTTAATGTCAAATGTAATGATTTAAAATGTTTTGAATATTCCATATTAGCCGCCTTACATCCTACTACAGGTAATCCTAATAGGGTGAGCAATTACAAGCATTTGTTACACACTCTACGTGTAGACGGTATCTCTTACCCAGTACCATTAGATTATGTTCGTAAATTTGAAATTTTAAACGATTTAAAGATTAACGTTTACGGTTATTCTGACAAAGAGGTTTATCCACTCTACATTAGCGAGAGGAATGGAGACGAAATAGTAAGGTTGTTATTGTTAGAAGACAATCACTATTGTTTTATTAAGAATTTCAATCGATTGATATCGGACAATGTTTTCAATAGCTACACTTGTGCATACTGTTTGTGTCCTCAACACAAACGAGATAGATTATACGAACATGAAATATATTGTAAAGAACATAAACCGCAAAGAATTGTTATGCCAGAACCTGGGGAGAATATTATGAAGTTCAACAATTTTGCGAATCAGTTGGCTGTCCCATTTGTGGTTTACGCAGACTTTGAGTCGATATTAACTCCTATACAAGGATGTAAACCTAATGATGAGAATTCCTACACGTACGAATATCACTTACACGAACCTTGTGGTTATTGTTATGTTATGATTGATTGTTTAGGAGTGGTGATATCTAGCGAACTGTATAGAGGTTCTGATTGTGTGTCACGCTTTCTCTTAGCCATCGAAGCTGAGTATGTAAAAACGAGAGCTTTGTTAAAACAACCAAAACCGTTAGTAATGACAGAATTTGACAAAATTCACTTTCGAAACAATAACTTGTGTCATATTTGTGAAGAACTCATCGTCGATGGTGAAATGAAGGTTCGCGATCACGACCACTATACAGGTGTTTATAGAGGTCCCGCTCACTCGCAATGTAATATCGAATACAAATTTAAGAAAACAATGCCTGTGTTCTTTCATAATTTGACTCGGTATGACGGGCACCTCATAATGCAAGGTATTTCAACCTTTGGTAAACCAAATGTGAGTGTTATTCCAGAAAATGTACAACATTACATGTCTATTCAAATTGATAATGTATTATACTTGGATTCTTTTAAATTTTTGCCGTCGTCTTTTGACAAATTGGTGTCATTGCTGGAAGATTCCCAACTTGACATTCTCAAGTATGAATATCCGGAGCAATGGCCTTTGTTAAAGCGTAAAGGGATATTTCCCTATGAATACTTAGACTCTTATGCTAGATTTGAGGAAAAGGCTTTACCACCAAAGGAAGCTTTTTTCTCTAGTTTGAGTAAAGAAGGTGTCAGTGACTAGGACTATGAATACGCATTAAAGGTTTGGAACGAGATGGGTTGTAAAACATTTGCCGATTACTTTAATTTATATTTGCGTTTAGATTGTTTTTTATTAGCTTGTGTATTTACAGACTTTAGAAAGACTTGTTTAGAATGTTACAAGTTAGATCCTGCTCATTACTACAGCAGCCCCGGTCTTACATTTTCGGCCGCATTGAAAATGACAAAGATTCAGTTGGAGTTGTTGACCGACATTGATCAACATTTATTCATCGAAAGAGGAATACGAGGAGGTGTGAGTATGGTAACGAAACGATTTGCACGTGCCAATAACCCATTTATAGGTGAGAATTATTGTCCTGAAAAACCTCATTCGTACATCATATATTTGGATGCCAATAACCTGTATGGGTGGAGTCTCAGTCAAGTGCTACCTTTTGGGGATTTTATGTGGTTGACGGAAGAACAAATCCGTGATTTAGACATTCTTGCCATAGAAGACGATGCAGCAAAAGGTTACATTCTAGAAGTGGACCTGGATTATCCCCCGCACTTGCACGACCTTCATTCCGATTATCCATTGTGTCCCGAATCAATGCTCATCTGCTACGAGCAGCTGTCGCCTTATTGTCAAGATTTGCATAGGATTCTTAACCTTTCGGACAGTTCTAGAAAACTCGCTCCGAATTTGCATCCCAAATCAAAATATATTGTTCATTACAGAGTCTTAAAGTATTACCTTTCACAAGGTTTAGTAATGAGTAAGATCTATCGTGTTTTGTCATTTGCGCAGAAAGCTTGGTTAAAACCGTACATTGAACTGAATACGGCAAAACGTCAACATGCCACTAACGCTTTCCACAAAGATTTTTATAAGACAATGACGAATTCTCTGTACGGTAAGACAGTTGAACAATTGAGGAAGCGAGTTAGCGTTAAAATTGCAACCACTGAGAGTAAAGCGAGGAAACTGACTTCAAAACCAAACATGGAGAATTTCGTTGTTTTTGATGAAAATGTTGTTATTCTTAAGATGAGGAAAACCAAAGTGGTTCTATCACGTCCAATTTATGTTGGGTTCACTGTTCTCGATCTGAGCAAGTATTTAATGTTTGATTTTCACTACGGACATATAAAAACCTTGTATGGAAACAACGCTTCATTGTTGTTCACAGACACCGATTCCTTATGTTATGAAATCTTTACGGATAATATATACGCAGACATGTTGTTGCATCTTGATAGATACGATACGAGTGATTATCCTACAGACCATGCTTTGTACTCGACCCGGAACAAGAAAGTGCCAGGTATTTTTAAAGACGAGACTTGTTCCGTCCCCATTCTAGAATTTTGCGGTCTGAAAGCTAAAATGTATTCGTTGATTTATAGCGATGTTAACAAACTTGTTGGAAAAGGCATCCAGAGACGTGTACTGAAACAAGAAGTAACTCACAGGCATTACGTTGATGTACTACATAATCAAAATCTATATTGTTTTAAAATGAATTTTCTTCGGAGTAAAACTCACTAGCTAGTGACCGAAGAACAGAACAAACTGTGTTTAACCGCTTACGATAATAAACGGTATCTATTAAGTGATGGCATTAGAAGTTTATCGTATGGACATTATTCCATACCTGATAATACATTGTAAAAAAGGTAAAACCAATACCGTGTATCAACAATGTTATTTTTTTATTGATTCAAACTTGTAACAACACATTTTGTCATTTTTGTTTGAACTGTTGTATTTTTATGACGATTAAATTCTGAGATTCTTGTTACAACATGTACTAAAACATATTTGACAGAAAAAACAGCTTTTTATTTTTCTTCCACTCTGAATGACGACACGATAAGTTAGTAACCTCCATTTTTAGTTCCAATTCCTACCGCTCGAGGGACGACCGGAAACGTCCTCCGCTCACGTGACCGACTCTCGACCAATCAGAGAGCGAGCAGGCCTTACATATTACTTACAACCGGAAGCCATCTTTCTTTCTGACTCCAACCTTCAAAGGAGGTAGACGCCGCGCAAAATCTAATAAAAAAAGTGCAAGTCACTATAAAAATGCATAGTCATACTAACACTAACCCAATACGTCATCTCATCTGTGACGTCACAGATGAGACGATAAGAATTAGTATTGTAGAAAGTAGCCGAGCTGTTGTAGATACGGGCAAACTACACTACTCACCTTAATGTCAGCTTTGAGTGCTAAATCTTCGGCCAGAAAACCCAATAACTATTTGTTAAAACAATGCACTCACGTTGACATTAAGGTGTACAAAAGGTTACAAGATAATTAAAACTAGACAAGAGAACTAAACAAGTAACTAAATAATTGTGTCCCGAAGTGACGGCTATGTTCCTACGGGAGCACTTCCAAAGGTAAGTGAATGTGGGTGTGGGATTGTTTTAGTATTTGGACCGGTGGGTGTCAAGACAATCCCTAACAAATATTACTAATATTAATGGTTGATGGAAATAAAAAACGCAATATTGACAATGAATTGTCATTGGCACACAGCAGGCCATAAAACGAAAAGAATATCACCACACTAATCATACCACGGTCCAGGGGACTTAGTCACGACTTGATCGTTTTCAAAACGTAAGTTTTTTTGTCAAAAACGCATTGAAATCTTGGTCTAAAACGTAAGTTCACCAAAAATGGTAGTCTTGAAACATATCGTTAGCCGAAATCCAGCAGATTTGTCGATCTGTAAGAGAAATTCCGCATCCTCTGCAGACGCTGGGTTTGAGGTTTCGTTTTGGCATTTTGAATTGCCTTTTAGTATCAATGAAGAAAAAACAACGGCGGCTTATTCTCTCGCTTCACTGGTAACAACCGTTGTAATCTTCGCATATTTACAATTCGGGTAGCTATGTCGAACAAATTACAGCGCTTAGCAGTCAGGTAATCATTCAAGAACCTGTCGAAAATATTGGACTATTATTTCATGCGATAACTATTTATTGTCAACTCGACACACATGGTGAGTCGTTGTTAGGCTGAAGCCATTACCGGTTATTTGGTGTCCTTTCACGGTAATAATGCCTGTTGAAGCAAGCCGGTCCCAGCTACGCCGCGTCGGCTTGCTAAGCTCATTTTCCGAGCACGAAGCCTGCTTGGTGAATGCATGGTAGCATCGCATAGCAATGGTGATAAGATAAATATATTGTAGCTACACGTTAAATAAAAGACAAAATGTTTATTTAAATTCAATCTATGATCCCTAAAAAGACAGAAAATGGTTTCTACTCCGGGAGATAAGCCAGGCAATTTCGTTGCAGAAGAAAATTCTAAATCGGCCGGTTGTTAATGAGCTATGCCATAAAAGTATTTTATTTACCTTTAGACTATACCCAGTTACCCACACTCTACCAACTCGGCTAAAAATAAGTAGCCATCAAGTAGCCGTCAGGGTACGAAGTCACTCATTCCTTACACATTTTTTATTTTGGAATAAAGAATGGTTTCACCCCGCACCAAGTCAGTTACGAGAAACCTTTTCCTCCACACCTCTTCCCAGTGGTGCCCAGAGGGGGGGAACCAGTGAGGAGCACCTCCTTACTAGTATTTTGGAGGGATGGGTGGGGGATATCGATACATTTATTATGTAACAGCAACTACAACACGTCACCAGTCACCACAACACAACACAACCTGTCAACAGTCAACACAGCACATCAATATAGAAAAATATAAAAAATATAAATGTTTTAGTTTATAATTTTATGCACGGTTAAATATTGACTGAATACAAAACAGAACAGTAGATGCTGTTGCTGCAGCACCCTGCTGTTGTGATAAAACAGAAATCAAGCACATGAAAAAAACATGGCCAAAGTGTGTCATGTGGTAAGGGGAGGGGGGTTGACACCCAACTACTAGTCGAAGTCAGAAATACGGGAAGTACCACTTTTAAACTGGGTGGGGGGACGCGTTTGATATTGGGGAGGGGGGACAACTTCTCACTGGACCAGGGGGATGGGCACCACTGCCTCCTACATTTCTTCAGTTCTACCAAAAGCATCATTTCCACAACAGGGTTAAGCCTGCTGGCATCCGATTTCGCAGGGGGAAGGGGGTGGTCAGAATTAACGTTGTCAAATTCAATTCTTCATAGTTTTAAAGAAGGTGTAAAAAGGACGAAAAGCCTGCCCCTTCCCCCCCCCTCCAAGGGCGCAGCTACATTGGGGCACATGGCACCCTTTTAACTGAAAAATGCCATTTTTTCTACCCAACAACAACACTGTCAATAAATCCGTAGAAAAATATCCCTGTTCAACCCAAATCTCTTTTGCGTGTTCATTGGAGCAAAACGGTGACTACAATTTGGACCTGGTGTAATACCCCCTTTTTTCAAGTCCCCCCCCCCATTTGAGAGTCTGGCTTGCTGCTGTTCCCTCCCCCTTTCCTCTGGCCATGCCTTGACGGTGTTAGGGGTGGGCCAGGGTGGCCTTGACCCCCTAAATATTTCCCCCTCCCCTCGCCGGTCCCCTAAATCTCCAACACTCGGGCCATCACCAGAAAATAAAATAAAAAAGACTTGCAAGCTAAACTTGAAAGGAATGAATAAATTGAGCTTTGATTTTTTTTATGTATTCATTTATTGATTAATTATTTCTGCAGCAACTTTGCAATATACAGGGTGTTTAAAAAAAACGCTACACGTCGACCATTCCAAAAACCATTCCCCGTCGCTATAACCCTTATCCATGACCTCAGTAAATAAATCATGATAGTTATTCCTGACTTCAGGAAAGAAAGCTTTTATTTGCTTTTCAAATAAGAACGCAAAAGGTTAACAAAAGCATGTGACAACCCTGGTTGGTGGGGGGATAAGGGGGGAGGGGGAGCAAAACAAGCCATAAACAAACCATAAAAGTCCATAACTAAATTTCAAGTAAAAAGAAAAAAAACTTTTATTTGGCCATAAAGCAAAATAGCTAAAATAAAGGCTTTTACAGTATTTAGATTCCAAATAAAAACGCAAAAGGAACAAACGCATGTGGCAACACTGGTTAGTGTTGGGGGGTGGGGCCAAACAAACAATATGTGCATTTATTTTTTAAATTTCAAATTTAAAACAAATGCATTTACAGTATTTGGATTTCAAATAACAATTCGCAAAAAGTACAACATATCCACGCCTTAGACGAATATGATCCCGATCGACACATTCAGTTCTGTGAGGAATTCCTAGATTTCAAATAATAATAAAGCAAAAGCAAAAAAGCACATGTGGCACCCTGGGGAAGGGGAGGGTGAGGACTTTGCCACGGTCCCTCGTCCCATTGCAGGGCCAGATAGGCTAACCTCTAGAAGGCTGACGTTTGACATTTTGTTTCAAACCATGCAGTTATAACGTAAATTAGGTCCATCTTTAAGGTTTAGAGACAAAGAAAGATGTTCCAGGTGATGAATCACGAATGAAGGTGCTCGAACTGTCCTCCTCCAGAAACGATACACTCACTACAGCTGAGCATATTCTCCTGCATAAGACAGGAGTAAATGTCTCAAATGCAGCAGTAATGAGAACCTGCAGTGGTGCAATATCCTGGACTGGTTGAATGTACACCAAATCAGTCCACACTAAAGTCCATAGGCGTCAGATTGCACTAACGCGCGGAACATTCCATCGCACCTCTTCTACCAATCCTGTTGTTGGGAAATTGGTCATCAAGAAGGTCTCACACCTGTGTTGCATAGTGCGGTGATGCACCATCTAGTTGGAAAATAATATCTGCGGGGCACTTTTCCCTGTCTTCTAGCAGCTGACGATATACCGCCACCGTTGATTGATCCATCGAGGAAGAATGGTTCAATACCCCCCCCCAGCCCATATACCTCCCCAAATATTGATGCCAGGTGACAGCGTGAATGCCGCCATAGTGACGTGTGGGTTGTCATCACTGTAAAATATGCAGTTGTGGCGATTAACTCTGCCATTCAGACAAAACTTAGCTTCTTCATAGTATAGCATCCGTTCCACATTCTGTGGATCACCTGCAAGGAAATCTAGGAATTCCTCGCAGAACTGAATGCGTCGATCGGGATCATCTTCGTTTAAGGTGTGGATATGCCGTTGACGGTACACCTTCAAGCCTACTTCCTTAATCAGCCTATTAACAGAAGGCAGCGACACACCCGTTTGCCATTCCAACTGATGCTGGGACGTTGTTGGTTCTGTAAGCAACGCGTGGTGGATTTCGGCGGCATTTTCAATCGTTCGTGCCGTTCGTTTGCGGCCAGAATAGCCCTTATGTTGATTTTCCACAGAACCTGTGGTTTCAAATTTCTCCACCAAAGGTGCCACTGTAGACCGGAATGGTAGTGGCTGAAGATACGTAGCCGGCCACCTCACCAAAACGTCTGATATCATATTCCTCGCAGAACTGAATGCGAGGAATACCATTTAATAATATTGATACGTTGGTGTATGTTCGTGCGTAGCATGCGTATGGAATACAAAAAGAACGAGTGGTATCGAAGGAAGCGAAAACAAAAAGAAACTGTATCAAATGATACGTATCAGTTTGTATGCACTTAACTACTGTCACGTCCAAGTGTACGGACCAACCAGCACTACAGTATACTACACATTACACAATAGTGGATGCCCTATTAGGGACTTCCACTATAGGGGACATCAGGTCACATAGCTCACAACTTTGCGTGCAACGGCAGTACAGCTGAAGGGCAACATGCAGCATTAACCAAGGTTACTAAATAGGTAATTAAACTCAGCCAATTACATTAAGTACAGTACTGTAAACTGGGAACTCCTGTCGGATAACGTTACTAGGCCTTTTGTGCAGCAAGTGGTGTGACGATTATATGTGAATACTGGTTAGTTGTTAATTCAGTATGTACAGTACATTGGGTGCAGGGCCGTAACCAGCACCCCTGCAGTCCCAGCACGAGTGGGGGTTTTGCGTACTGGGCCGAAGAGCTCGAAACACGATGAGGCCTTTACTAGTGGACTACAGCGTTGATTTTTGTTTACAAATTCGTGCTAAATTCAGTTCCAGAGAACCATGTAGCCTAGAAAGGTAAGGGTTTAAAATGAAAGATCAGTCTTTCTAGTTCCTGTAGGCCTAAGCGACGTGAAAATGACGTGTTCATGTGTAAATCTTACTGTTTTGAAGCAGTTAATGATTACGTTTAAAATTTGTTTGCCAGATAACAACAAAATTGTAAGCCCAACACGATAAAATGGTTACATTATTTTGAAACGTCAGTTTCAGGAGCAGAGTTAAATTGTTGAACACGTAGTCGCAAAATAAATCATGCCGATTGTTAATTAAAAAAAAGTGGTAAACAAATTAAACTAGTTATGTTTAAAAAACAATTTTAACTGTATGAAAAAGAATTAGAATTTCAATGGCAACGAAGCGCCATCCTCAGCCTCACAGTCGTGAAGCATATACCTTTTCCCTAGTTCATGTATGGTTACATTACGCTCGACAGAAAAAAGTGTATTTAAAATAAAATTCAGTTTCACAGGAATTTGCTTTAATTTTTTTTTAAATTTGCAATTCCACTTGTAATTTTACTTGCAATTGTTTCTGTAGGTAAGTATTTTTTCATTGCGGCGAATGGGATTTTCTTTTCTTTATTTTTTGTATAGCCTCGGGGGGGGGGGCTCTCTTCATTTTAATTCTAGTGCAGGGGTATATAAAATTTCCTGTCTACTGCCCTGATTGGGCGATACGATTTCTACAGGGTATCGGGGGGGGGGGGGGGGAAATTGAGGCTTAATGGCGCGTCGACAGCTTGGTCATAAGCGCCAACCTCAGTCACAGTGCAGTGGTCCGGGTATCAGGGATAAGAGGCCGCAGAAGCTAAGTTGTACTGCCGCCGTACAAGTGACTTCCCCCCCTCATCCAGGGTTGCCACATGTGTTTTTTTCCTTTAGCGTTGTTATTTTGGAATCCAAATACTGTAAAAGCCTTTAGTTTAGCTATTTTGATTGATGGCCAAATAAATGGTTTTATTTCTTTTTACTTGAAATCTAATTATGGGCTTTTGCTGTTTGTCTTAGTCCTCCCCCCTCCCCCCAACAACCAGGGTTGTCACATGCGTTTTTTCCTTTTGCGTTTTTATTTGGAATCCAAATACTGTAAAAGCCTTTATTTTAGCTGTTTTGCTTGATGGCCAATTAAATACTTTTTTTTTATTTTTGCTTGAAATCTAATTATAGGCTTTAATTGTTTGTTTTGGCCCCCCCCCCCCCCTCCTGCCCAGCCCTTACCAACCACGGCTGTCACATGCTTTTGTTACCTTTTGCGTTCTTATTTGAAATGCAAATAAAATCTTTCTTTCCTAAGGTCAGGGATAAGGGTTATAGTGACGGGGAATGGTTGTTGGCCTTACAGTGGGGATTTCCAGTTGAGGTCTAAACACGACCGGGCGTAATGTGAGCCCCGGCCTAGCTAGACCTCGACCTCAGGACTAAGCTTCAGACTAAATTTACTGGTGTTTTCAATGCTAGTGTAAGTTGGGGACTTACTAGTACAGTACTAGCTAGACCACGACCTTTGGCCTAAAGTAGTACTGGGTAATCTTGGCGATTTCCATGTTTAGGTCTAGCTAGTACAGTACTCTGATTGGTTAATACCATTTCTGTGATGTCATATCACCTGTAAACACTATCAACGCGTTTGGCTTCTCCAAGATACGTTGAGATTCGTGTATCAATTTGTTTTCAAGCACATTTCGGTGATTTTTCTTATTCAGTTTTCAGGATAGCAGGTTTCGTAAAAACTTATTTGTGACTGAATCATTTTTTTTTTATATTTTCTTTCCGAATTTATCAGATTTCAGTTTAAAATTACATAAACAGGCCCGTAGCTAGCCATTGACGAATGGGGTTGGGTTAAGGATACATTTTGGACGTCTAGGCTATGTAATGAATGCCAATGAAATGCTGTGTGCAAGTATGGCAGTACGGGAGACATTTTTTCAAATGGACTGTCAAGAGCAGAAAAATAGTGAAATCTCTTGCTCAGTTTTATCCCAAACGAATAGAGGGTATTACTGCAAAAAACTTGCACATTTTAAAGCAAGAAAGATGGAAAAAAAACGGCGGAACCTTTCACGCAGCTTTGTACAAAACAATTTGAGGTATTATTGGAGAAAAGCTTTTAAAAATAATATGAAATCGACATGCTCCATTTTCTTTTTTTCTCAATTGATTCAGGGATGTTAGGTAATTTTTTCCCTAATTTAGTGCCTTTGGGTCGCTTTTGTCCTTTAATTTGAAATCTTATGGACTCTTATTGTCAAATTGTATATCTTTGAATTTTTTTAGAATTCTTAACAAGTTTGCAGTATAAAAAATGGAATTGTGTCTGCATTAATACAAAAGGATCTTCAAATCTTAATGGAGATAGGTTAACAGAAAAAGCACTACAGCAAATCAAACAGCCAACTCAATTTTCCAAATAAATTTTTACTTTTGCTAGCTATACCCGATTTTCATGAAGTACGGATTTAGTGTAAGTTCTGTTTTAACTAAAACAATGGCAGAATGGGCTAGCAGATGAACTAGTAAATAAAATGTGTGAGATTTCACGACTTCTTACGGCGAAAACTTAGCAGAAATTATTACTAAGTTTTGATTTTATGTAGTTTTGTTAACGTTTCTCCCTTACTTAAGAAAGTTTTGAAATCCTGGCTGTGATGTGTTTTGGATTAATAATACATCAGTAACTCCCCCCCCCCCCCGAAATACCAGTTAGGAGTTAGTCCTTACTGCTGAATCGCCTCTTCTGGGCACTGTCTAACACTACATGAAGTAAAATAGCCAACTCTATTTTTAATTTTGCTAACTGTGTATGATTTTCGCAAAGTTAATTCGTACCCAGTCTTTAAACTTGGCTGAGCCACAGTTTAAAGCATATTTTTATTTTTAGTTTCTACATTATCTATGATATTTTAAGCCATGGTGGTGATAGGCTAACAGGCAAACAAAACGGCTCTATTCCCACTAGACACAATCTAGCTCTGAGTTCGCATACTAGTCTGGTAGCAGTTAGACGCCAAATGATTATTCTGTCTGTTCTATGAGCAAAGATATAGCCGATATATGATTTTTCAGCCATCTTGGCCGCCATCTTGATATTTAAATTTGCCCATGGGTGACAAAGTGGTACCCTGCCAGAATTTTATTAGGTATATCTTGAAGAAACATAAAACACCATAAAACATTGGGCGGACCTTACTTCCAGTTTAGGTTAAAAATGCCATTTCGTAACCAGACTATAGCCTACTTCTTACCAGTAGCGTGGATGGAGGAAAGCTGCAGGGAAGCGATTAGAAACGGTCAAAGGCAGCGTTTCAGTTACTCACACGCTAAACGTTACGAAAGCTAATAAAAAAAAGCATCTGAAAGCATAAAAAAGTATTTCACGGGTGCACAAGTAGCTGCGAGCACTGGGGCGTCAGATTCGATAGGCGTCTTGGTCCCAGTGTACATCTCTGACTTCGTACAGACCCGGGTTCGAGCCTGGCGATGGGAAGTGTATATGTACGGGTTTTTCTCTGGTTGTTTCCCGCCCGTTGCACGAGAGTTTCCTCCGGGTACTCCGGTTTCCTCCCTCATGTGGCAAAAAACAACTGTAATAATGGTGGTACTTCTTCCAATTAACATCTGCCGCCGGGGAGTTTGGGTGGGCGGATGCCTCGAGCATCGTCTCTATATAATAATTTTATTATTATTAAACTAACCGAAGGATGATAATGATTAACCAGTATTCATGGAAACGGGACTTGGCAGTGATATGTAATCCTAGCTTAGCAACTCGACAACTCGAATTTGTCAACTGTATTGTGCGTCTTCTTGGACGGTTGGGGGATGGGGAGCCCCCCCCCCCAATCCTCGTGGTTGCTATGGCCCCCGGAAAAAATTAGGTATGTTAATCTGTTAAAACATGTCAATGTACGTGGTCACTTCGAAAACCTAAACCAATTCACATTTACGAACTGAAAATTGTGTGTCCCTATTGGAGAAAAGGAAAATTATCATCTCCTACTGACCTGACGATAACTTTTAACCAGAGTGACACTTGAGTTGATCTGGTTGGGAAATGTACCCCTGATATCACACTTCATACCAACACTCACATCGTGCAGTGAAGCATCGCGTTCGAAAGGCGTGCTTAAACCATGGTGCTTAGACCATGGTGTGCCTGAGCTAAATTTTATCCTTAGTCCCAGACCTAACATGCTGACTAACCTGATGATTAGCACTAAACCTGATTGGAAATCACCAATTTTTTCAGCTTGGGACTAACTGCTCCGTATTAAGTTAGGCTGCAGCTTGAGGGCTCTACGTTCCTTAGCCCTCAACTTAGTTCGCATTGGAAATCGCCGGATATTCGTGATACCCAACTTACGCCCATGATTAACTGTAGACCTCAACTGGAAATCCCCACCGTTAGAAAAATACGACGTGTAGCGTTTTTTTTAAACACCCTGTATGTTCAGCCTGATTTATTTTGCTTGTTTTTGGGGCATATTTTACAAAAACTCGAGTGCTTGGCCCCTGTAAACTCACGAGTGCTATTTAGGCAGACATTAATTTCACGAGTGCAAAGCATGAGGGAAATTATCTGCCAATAAATAGCACGAGTGAGTTTAATGGGCCAAAACACGAGTGTCGAAAAAATTGATAATTTTCAATAGCTCGCGGGATATTTAGTTAGAGAATTTCTTGTCATTCTTCTTTATTTAGCACGCTAAATTATATATGCAGAATTGAAAAATGTATAAAAGTCGCTGCTGCCCTCCAAATATCAGTGCGCCGATTTGCCCCACGGCGACAAGGATAAAATTGATATTCGCTGGCGCTGAAGAATGTCTCATTACCGCAAACCTCCAAACTTTTTTACTTTAACAATTCTGTAATAATAAATTATTAAAATAATGTAGTACATATTTTTACTTTTTCTAAAATTACAAGAGTAAGAAAAAAAATTAAGTACAGACTGCAGTAGAGCGTAATAAATTTCAAAACGGTGCTCAGACTTTGTTGGTAGGATACGTTTACGTGAGGCCTAACGACGCAATCGGGTCAACGGGCTTCTCACCGGCTTCTACGTGTGATTGCATGTGTTGCTAGGTTACGCAAACGAAAGAGACAGTATGCATTTCGAAAGAAAGGCCTTCTGGATTGTTTCTGGTAGGAAAATACATACTTTTATTTGAAATGAATTCAACAAACGTATCGTAACATGTCAACTGTGTAAGGTTTGAAGCGAGTTACTGTCAAAAGCGTCTCAACTTCAGAAAACGCTCGCCATGTTTTGCACAGTTTTGCATTACACTGCGTTGGCCAATGAAAGCTGCAGGATATTGTTTTACTGATTTAGTTTTAAATTTAGCTAATGAACATCGACTTACAGTGAGAATTTCCCTGACAGAAATTTTCTCACTTGATCGTGTACTAAATTCGCCCAATCACAACTGACTTACAGTGATAATCAAGCAGTAGCTTTCAAAAGCTACTGCGTGATTATCACTGTAAGTCGATGTTAATTGGCTAAATTTAAAACTAAATCAGTTAGGCAACATCCTGCAGCTTTCATAGGTCGACGCAGTGTAATGCAAAACCGTGCAAAACATGGCGAGTGCTTTCTGAAATTAATATGCTTTCGGATCACTCGCTTCAAACGTTACACAATTACATGTTACGATACGTTTCTTGAATTCATTTCAAATAAAAGTATGCATTTTCCTACCAAAAACAATCCGGAAGGCCTTTCTCTCGAAATGCTCACTGTGTCGTTCGTTTCTGTAACCTAGCAACGCCTGCAGCTACACGTAGAATCCGGTGGCGAAGCTCGTTAGCCAGACTGCATCGTTAGGCCTAACATTAAAGTAACCTAGCAACAAATTCTCAGCACCGTTTTGAAATTTATTGCGCTCCACTACAGTATGTATATATTTATTTTTTTCACTTACTCTTGCAATTTTAGAAAAGTCAAAATGTGTACTACATTTACAAATTTTTTATTACGCAATAGTTTAAAGTCAAAATCTTTGGAGGTGTGCATCAGTAGTAGTAAAAACGTACGTAGTACCATCAGGCCGCCATCTTGGAATATGGCGTCATGCCGGAAGTGACGTCACAACCGGAAGTCACGTGACTTCCGGTTTGAGACGTTTTTTTCTTAGTTTTTCACGTCATTTCCGGTTTTTGTCGTCTTTTACGGCCTCAGAAAGTGTACGTAATCCGACACCGGAAGTGACGTCATTTTGGATCCGCCATATTAAATAAATGACGTCACAAACCGGAAATGACGTCAAAAATCGGAAAAAACGCATTTTTTCTGCTGAAAATGACGTCACATTTTTTTGGCTTTACCCACTTTACCCTCATTTACCCTCCTAACTGTATTTACCCTTCTTTACCCCCTTTACATATTGAAAACAAGGGAAAGTACTTGGAGTGGTCAAGACATTTGAAAGTATCAGAATATCAGCAAAGAAATAGACAAGGAAACCATTCAAACTACAACTAACTGCTTTATTCGTCGACACACAAACAAATTACATCGCAAGTATGGAATTGGCAAATATGTATATGTTTTCAAATTCATCATGTGAAAAAGGGAGGAATGTACCATTTCGATCCATGTAAGCAAACACGCTAGTACTATCACATGAAGAAAACAAAAGGAAATCTGATGCGATAAAACTTTCAGTTTTACAGTTCATAACATCTTTACTGGAACAAACGGAGGATACAAATAGATGTTCTTTAGTCGTCTGTTGGGACATACATACAATATCCAAAGTCTATAGTACAGAATTAAACAATAAAAACAGCAACAAGTATGTCTTAAAAAAACCAAGGATGTTTCACAGCATCGAGCAACAGCCGATAACCGTCCATGATAAAAGCGGTGCAACAAATGAATCGAGTCACCAACAACATCCATTCATATGGGTGATCACGTTCGATATCTAACGAAAAAAGCAGGGTCAATTTTACACAGTCCAACCAGTAACTCATCAAAACCTATTGGCTCGGGCTTCCTTTTGTTTGACGAGCAGAAACGTACCATTAGTTCAACAATATCACTCCCAGTAACAACTTTACCATTAAAAGTAAGCTCACGGTTTTTAGTCCATCCTAGTATATCCTTACGTGATTTTATATGTGTTAGTTGATGTGAAATATAAAACCTGTACGTTTCAGGTACTGTTGAATAAATAGCCTGTTCAATCTTAGTTAAATCACCATCGTCAGCTACTTCATCATCGTGTAGAATCATTACCAACAAAGACTAACAACCAAATGAAAGGAAGACACGGGAGACAAGCTTTCATATGCAACATTTAAGACCTAAAAACTACAACCAATAAAATACAAAAAGCCAAAACCAGCTAAATAACATACAACACCAACCATTGATTACAGACAAAAACATATGCACAAAAGCATGTAAAATAAACAAAAATTACAAACAGTACAAAAGCCTGTAAAAATAAACAAAAATCACAAACAAAAAGTATTTTTAAGTTGGAGCATGACGAAGAAGGTTGTCGTACGAAAGTAGTCATAATTGTCACCCTCCAGAAAAATAAAAATACTTCTTGTTTGTTTGAATAACATCTCTGTAATGTGTGGTGCAGTGGCAACCCGGACCACTGCACTGTGACTGAAGTTGGCGCTAATGACCAAGTTGTGGACGCGCCATTAAGCCTCAATCCCCCCCCTCTTGTTTGTTTCGTAATGTACAATGACTGTACGCAACAGAATCCAATCCTGTACAATCAACGAACCTTTTCGTGTTGGTCACAGATAAAGCCAATTTGTTTTGAACAATGCTGTAAACTTCGTGGAGATAGGACCTGATACTAGACTGCTCAAAACTGAAATACTCATGATCACGTAGATAATCTATTGTAATGATTGCGTGTAACAGTACCCTGTAACACAGATTTCTGCACCCCCTTCCTCACTTTCTTGTCACTATTGTTATAAGTATAACAATACATCTTACTTTTCAAACTAATGAACGACTCTATGGGCAACAAATTGCACTCATCCTTGAAAACTCCAGGTTTCGCCTTGTTATCGATACAATACAATGGATAACTAGTTGGGTAGGAGCTAGTGTCAAAAAGATGCAAAGATTGAACCATGTCGGCGTACACATCTTCAGTTTTGATTTCGTAAAAAAAACTATCTGTGTCACTTCCCAACAACGTACAATTCTTACCGTACTTTTCCAACATGTAGTCGTAGTGGTGGGAGTACATGACTAATTTACTCAACTCCAAAACTGCACAGCCTAAAAAACAGGTTTATTCAAAGTCACAGCTTGTTTATGCATTTTGAAAAGCATCAAATTATTGTTCAAAACATCGAAATACTCAACCGTAGGCTTGCTCATTAATTTGAGAGACTTTTTCACGCTAGTACTTAGTGTCACATTTATGTACCGCCGTACGTTCTCAATAGCCTTACCAAAGATAGAATTATTTGCCAATTTGTAGGCAGACCGCTCAAATTCACTCTTTGTCTCTTTTCGTTTCATGCTGTTAAAAGTGATGTATGGGGCTAACCACGCTTTCTCGGTGAATTTAATGCCAGACTGAATTTTAGTGACTTTAAGCCCCTTCAAACGTAATACATCAAATTCTTGTAATAGCAAATGTACTCCTTACGTTCCATCAAATGAGGTACCAATTTTCGGCCCGGAACGTAAGGCCCTTGTTTAGCAGCTTGTTCCTTGTTAAAGGGAGACAACATATCTTCAGTTATCACGATATGTTCCAGAGCCAAAGGGTAGTCACTGTGAGAATCGTGCAAATCATCAGGCTATTCGAGATCAACCTTAAGTATGCAAATAGGCAAAGAAGTCAAATCGAGCGAAGCGAGCTCTCGTTCTGTAAGCCATACAAAATATGAATAAGGTAACGCCGTGCTCAAACAAAAGCCGTACAAATTATTAGCATCTATGTACATAAGGTAACTGTGTTCAACATCAGGATCATAATTTGACACCAAAGGATTATTAGCACGGGCGCACCGTTTAGAGATTATACTGATACCACCTCGTATGGCTGCAGTAAAATAATTGTACATTGTAACATCCATCAACAATTCCAATCGCTCACCAGTCATTTTAAGCGCGGCTGTCCAACTCAGACCAGGGAGGGTGTATAAATGACAAGGATCTAAATTGTACTGTTTCAAACTAAGAGTCCTAAACTGTTCGAACACGTCAGCCAAAAGAGGAGTATCAGCCAAAACGTACATGTCGTGGTACTGACCCAGCGTCTGACAATTTGTTTCTCTCCAAACAGTATTAGCGTACGAATACTCATCGTCGTTAATGTGAGTATTAGTTAAATCTGAATAAATGGCTTCCTTAGGAGGCAACTGAATCTCATTAAATCTCGAAGATGAATCACAATACGTATAAGGATAAACACCCTTCCTGGTTAACAAAGCGTGAGTATCTGGAAAGATTTTCCTCATTATAGGAAAATCAGTTAAGGTCCCAACCAAAGTGCTTAACGAAGCCGACAAGAACTGAAAACTGTCTAAAAATCGATAATTTCCAATTTGTATCGAGGTGAACCTTTCAGTATTTTACGGAATGACAGAAATGTTCTTATCTTTAAAATAACACAGACTTTTTACAATTAAATGGCCATCATATGACTTTAAACAGTGACAGAAAATTGGCAGAAAATCTTTAAACCTGTACTGTAAATTACAAGAATTGTCAGCCGCACCTCTGTATTTACTGCTCAAATGACAATGGTCCCGTACCCTGATGTCACAAACACCGAACAAGTTACCATTAATATGACAATGGGTTGCGTTAGCATAGTCCAACAACCAAGCATGATCGGGTACCAAAGCACGCATTCGCCCTTTAATGGCTTCGATCTCTTCATAAACTATTTCCAAATGAGAAAAAAAGTCTTCCATGCAATTTTCACCTCGAAAAACCCTATGTGCGAAAACGCTACCATCATGCGCAACCACAACGTAAACGTAACCACTCGGTTGGTGTAAACTCGTTTTGTGAGTAAACGATGATGAAGGATCAGGCTTACACGATTTTATTTTAGAGAATACCGAAAATCAAGGTACATCACTTACGGAACTAGCAATTGCTGGTCGTACCTCGTAAACTCCATGAACGGTTTCACAGTAGGCATCGTAACTCGTTGAGGAGCAAAAGTCCTGCACAAACTGAGATGGCCAACCAGAGCGGCATTGGAACGGAAGTACGAGAAAAAAATAGTGACATACATATTTCTGATCGTTTGTACCAATCTATGCACCAATCTATTGAAATTTTTAATCCAACAATAATGATTACCGTTAACTAACAATAGTTAACTACAACTTCCCGACAATTGGTTCGTTTGCTCAAATAAATCGAAAATACATTTTTGTACTCGTACCCATACAATAAAATACACAAGTTATTCAAAAATTCAAATTTTGCAATTTCACTTACAGGTGTAGGAAAGGAAAGCCTGCTCAAATCTAACCAAGACATGTATTTGCGATAATGCTTACTCTATTGAGGTTGCCATTCGCAGGATACAACCCAGCTAGGACACTGTCACGAAACATTTATTGTCATCGCACGAAACGTTCACTACTGCGTGCTTATCTCGCAAAAATTTGTCAAGAGTCACTTTTCCACACCCACCGCTTAAAGGGACGAACCTACTGACGTGAATGTCACAACCGTCAATTCTAAAAACCACCCACCCCAACGTAATTGATCGAGAATTGTATCGATCGCACTAAGTATTTCATCATTAATAAATTCAGAAGACAACAATTGATGAGCACCACTGCGTGGGCATGCGTTCAGTTTCTCCATCAAAACGTATTTTTTCCAGAACGACACTGATGCAGAGTAGAAATTTAAACTGGCCCATTTGTTCGAGAAGAGATCAAAGTTAAAAGGTGACGTCTCACGTTCTCCAAATAGTCACGAACGTCACGCGTATCGCTGGATAACGTGTACGCATACCTTTTGAAGTACGATTTAAATGCATCGCCTCTTTCCTGAACTGAGGTTGGCGCTAATGACCAAGCTGTCGACGCGCCATTAAGCCTCATCTCCTCCCCTCTTCCCTGAACAATGGTGGCTCCGACGGTCGGGTGGTGTGAGCCTCGATGCTGTGATGCAGGAACGCATCGTGCGTCGAAAATGTGCGCCGACAGACGGGGCACATGACAAGATGCAGCCTGGAGTGACGTCTCAGGTTGATGTCATTGGCAAAGGACTGATGACACACATCACAAACGTGATTACGGTCTTGGAAAGCCCTCGCGTGACGTACCAGGAGCGCCCTCGTCCCGTACGTCCGTCCACACTGCCCACACGTGAACATCAGTACACCTGGAGAACATAAAAAGAAAAACACACAATAAATAAAAACTATACAAATTTATTTAACATAAAAATAAACAATTACACTACGAGCTTATTAACATAATCGTAAACAAATCGTTCTATATCAGGTTTACCACTTAAAAAAATCCACTATCTGAAGAGGGGAAGCCCCTTCGCAACGTTTTAAGATGTAATAAATACAAAAATGACCACAAGTTTTCGAATTAAAATCTTGAAGTTTTACAGTATTGTACCACCACTTATTTCCATTACACCTCTTTTTTAAATGTTCCAGCAAAGTACTCGTTAGACGTAACAGTCCAAAGCTATCAAAAAAATCACAATTACCCAAAACCACCCAATGACTCCCTGGTTTTGTCACACTTGTCGAGATTAATTACCGACCAGCCCCTCCCACTTGGAATATAGTTGGAGGGGAACACACCTAGATAATCACTACACAATGGACGCAAGATATCGTCCATTTCTCTCGTATTCATTCTGTGGAGAGTACGTTGCGCTTTTCGTCAATTTCCAACAAAGTTTCTTTTTCACCCCAAAACACAACGGTAACGTTTTGAGCCAAGTCCTCAGAGAATTTCAAGTCTACACGGACAATACCATTGTTAACTAAAGACACGTGAGTAGGATCGTTCGAATTAGAATCTGCGTTTAAATCGAAACAGAATAAGGTCCTCCCACTCAACTTGTAATCTGCGTAAGAAATAGCCGCACCAGTATTGTGGTACTGTATTCCTAGTCCTTCGTACAGTGACATGTAAGCTTGAACATATTTATTATTAGTGAAATAACAAGTCAGAGGCTTTGAATTGGGAGTAATACCATCGACGGACAACGCCAATAAAGTTAAATTAAAATGTTCGAAGAAAAATGGGTCATTGGCATAAACGCCATTAAAAGCTGCGTGTTTGAACTAATCCTATAGTTACTCGGCTGGGAACATCACCGTTAAAAATACTGTCAATTGTTGCACTATGTGTGCCTTGCAGCAAAGTGTGAGTCTTGAAATCAGTTTTTCTGTAAGGATATTTCGCCGACGAAACTGTACTGAGCGTTCTGGCGTGAGCTACTAAGATGGAGGGGGATGGGGTCACCTTACGTACGTAGAGCGCAGCATTCAAGGGAATGATTATAGGTGTGAGAGCTTCAGTCACTCCATCAGCGTTTAAATACATACAGAATTCTGCACGTTGAGGCATGAACCGAAATTTAAGTTCAGTATTATTTAGTATAAGTCGTGACTGGTTCACCAAATCGTGGCTGACTCGTCTTATGAGATCAATTTCAGCCCCTCTCGCAGCTCTAGCTTGACGAGTTGAATAGGGTGCAAAGAGCGAGGATTCCAACTGAGTTTTTTTCGCTTCATCACCATAACTTAAGATGGTGTTCATGAACGCCTTGTACCCGTAATGGTCGTTGGTACCAGTAGCCAATTTACCGTTCAAGCTGATGTCGACTTGAGAAAACATAGCGTGTAACAGTAAATCGACGGGTCCCATCAGTAGACTTTCAGCAGCTGTATAAGCCGACCCATCACTGGATTTGACAACTTTAACTCGCATGTAAATTAATGTGTTCGAGATATCGATGTAATCATCGGAAGGTGGAACCAGGAAGTCGATCACTTGATTAGCACCTATAGTTGCCACTGGTCGATACTCCACCATCTTAGTTTTCTGGACCGACAACTGAACAGGGCTGACACTGAACAAATCTAAATTGTTCAGCAGACACTCGCAGGAATTTGGGTGAAGGTATGCCATGTTGACCCACCTGACGTAAAATGACACTGAAGGGAGAAGGGTAGGCAGTTATATAGGCAGGCTTAATCGAATACGGTTTTAGGCTTTGACGCTTTCTTTCTTCGTTTTTTGTAATACTTAGTTTTAGTTTTAGGTGCTTTTCTTTTCCGTTTACGACCACTGCCACGTTGTTGCAATCTTCTTCCAACTTCGCTCATGACATCGCGACCAGCTTCCGTAAATCTGTCACGTGAAGCATCCTTCCACGACTTGCCTCCCAACAAGTCAGAGCCTATACCGACGCCAGTAGAGAGAGCCGTTTGTCCCAAAAAACTGCCTATCCCCTTCAAAAAGGGCATAGCCATTCTGCCCAAGCTAGATAAAATTGAACCAAAGCCGTTTCCTGTCTGAGATCCGTGACGGCCGTAATATACGGGTATCCCTCCCCCGTCTGCTCTTAATAGTACTGAGTGTAAGGACACGTTCCTCTCATGATGTACGAATGACGTATGTTGAGGGGGGAGCGCTAGCTTACTTATAGTCTACCAAAGGCCTTCTTTTACGAAGATGCAACACTACAATGGTCCTGTCCTTCTATAACAGTCTAATTCTATAAGCCTACCCGCATCATCGCCCAGAAAATATTCAATAAATTGAAATGATTCTTTTTGAATAGGAAAATAATACAATCTGTTATATTCGAGGCTGCAAACTTCCCCCGGTTGACCGCGAACCGGCACGATCCTCAATAAAGGCACTTTGTAGTCACCCACGTGATTAGCTTGGATAAGGTCGGTATAGACGTAGAAGCTGTCCACTGGAGTATTAGTAGTTTCCAATACGGGCACTAAAGTTTCAACGGAGTGCTCCACGACATCTGGTAACATTTCAAATTTTTGAAAGCCAAAACGAGAAGTTAAGTTAGGGCCTAAATAAAGCCTGACGTAACTGTCTTCACCTTCGTAATTACGTATGTTAAAAGTGTGAGTGCTTTCGTCGTACAAGATGCACGGGTCCTCTGAAGTTTTCATGTGGTCACCATCCGGCAATTCCTTCTTAAGGTCTTGAATGTCGAGATTAATACGATTCATCAACTCTTTGTAACTCGAGTACCGTTTAGTTCCCTTAGTAGACGGCAAAATAGCCGTACTCTCAATAGGAGTTAAATGGCCTCCCTCCTACAATCTCTCCTTCCTTACGGTGAAGCCGTATTCCAATAACTTCGCTTCATCGTCGGCGCTTTTTAAAACAATTGCCGAGTCCTGATTTATATTGTTGGGAAATGAAATTTTGCATAATGCAACTTCGTAGTCACAGGACAGATTTAAGGGTGTTGACAATCGAGTGGTGTATTTTTAAAGCGTTATATACGGAAATAGGTCCATGGAAGAGGTACTAGGGAGGGTTAAAAAAATATCCTCACTCATCTTAAATGCTCCAGGTCAGACACCCCAAGTGTTCATGGAATTTGGATAACCTTGCCATTTAACCAAATACTCGCCCTCCACCCCTTTTACTACGAGTCCTAAGCACAGTTTCGATCTTATAAGTTGTAGGCTCTACGACTTTTTGCAATTCCTGCCTATAAAACGAACCTAGAATCGGCTTAACCAGCCAGTCTTTAACCGTATACGTCTTAATGGGATGTTTGTCATTTTCTCCACTCACGTAGACAATTTCTTGAGTCCATTTTGGACGGTAGCCACGAGTGAAAATGTGCGTCTTCAAAGCCATTCTCACTGA
This sequence comes from Lithobius niger, assembly GCA_023313725.1. NCBI lineage: Eukaryota > Metazoa > Arthropoda > Chilopoda > Lithobiomorpha > Lithobiidae > Lithobius > Lithobius niger. The sequence goes on along the minus strand of JAHWFP010175601.1, from coordinate 40,979 downwards.
ATCGCCGGTTCGGAATCCGTCACCGTAAAGATTAACGTAAACCTGACCAGAATTAGCCTCGGTTACCTCGGTCGGCTTCATTTTAATACTGCGATGGTAAGAGTTGTTATACGAATCAACTATGTCTTGTAAGGCATCGATAAACCTCTGGGTATTGTTTTTGTGTAAATAACACGAAATCCTCTCGCGTATGGAACGAATTACGCGTTCACTTATGCTTGCCTTAATTTCTTCGTTGCGCGTAGTATACTGTTTGATGTCGTGCTGCCTAAGCAACTGTCCAACCGCTCTGTTTTGGAACTCACCGCCTGAGTCACTGGTGAAGAATCTAACCCTAGAGGCCCTGGGATCCAATAAAATTTCTCTGAGCGCCGATGAGAAGGAGAGTGCGTCCTTTCTTTTAATTGGCTTAACCCAAACAAATTTACTGAAGGCATTTATTACCACCAACAAAAAATTGAAGTTGTCGTTAAATGCCGCGAGGTTTGTTATGTCCGTTAAATCGGCAGATAATGTATCGTTAGGACCACTCAGCATGATCCTATTACGCCGAAACCGTCGAGTGACTGGTCTAAACAGTGAGTAAGTTTCTTTAGCCTGCAGCCATTTTCCTACGTTGGCGAGAGTAATTCGAGAATCAATAGCTTTGGCACGTTTATACAGCTGTCTCACTCCACCCAGACTGGCTGGGTCGACAGGTGTATAATAAAGACGATTTAATAGATCATTAAAAAAACTCGCTTGACCAGGATAATTGGCGTTTGCAGCTCGCCGAGCTCCGCCCACCATGAGCGCTGAGCGCTGCATCATTATCGCCGGAGGTGGATGAAGCAACTGCGCGAGGCAGAGGAGGTGGGGGGAGGGTTATAATATACCGCTCGAACGTCGTAAATAACTCCGCCTCGAGATCAGTGATGTCATATATAACCATCCGGGTTCTGTCGACATCTTTGTCCGAAACGACTTATTGTCCGAGATCCGACTGTGAATTAGTTGCACGACTTTGGATCCGGGGATCGCAAGTCCAGTTTCGTGATCTATCACCTGACCCATAGAATCAAAAAGTACTTTGTTTTCTTCCAGATACTTCCTTATCCGGTACCCAGAATTGATTACTGTGTTTTTTAGTTGGCTCGTTGTACGGCATATGAGAGACATTAGGCTTGTCCATGCCCGTGTCGACGTCTCCGATCGTGCCTTCGTCCCAGTCATACAACGACGGCTGCCACGGCTCTGCCGTGCTCGTTGCTGACCCCTGCGCGTTGCGCGTGCCCCTGTAATGGGGGAGGGGTGGGGGAGCCCGTTTTTGCTGCTGTGGCCGCGACAGCAGAAATGGGCGGAGTACTCGGCGGTGTGCTGGCTGGCAATACGGGAGTAGAGCTCGGAGAAGGTGATGATGCCGGTTGAATGGAGGGTGCTCTGGCTGGTGTGGTCACTCCTCCCATGGAAGACATTAACATGCGTAAAGGCTCCGTCACGTAATTCTCGTTAATGTCTAGGAACCGTTGCAGAGTCTGGGTGTACAGTTTTGCTTTGGAAAAATCGTCAATGTCTGTTGGCTAACACTTCGCGCATGGCAATGTCCGGATTACCCAGTGGACGGACGTAAAGCGATTTTGTCAAGACGTTGGGGCCCTGGGCAACGGTTGGTGGTCCAGCCGCAGCGAGCGAGGCATTCTCGTCCGCGATAGGCACTAGTTGTATGCATCGAAACATAGTTTGTTTAGGTTAGTTTTGTTTATCTGGCAAATATTCCACTCACTGCATCTATTAAAGGTGCTGCGACGGTGCCTAAAATGGGTGATAAAAACAGTAGAAAACCGCCGGTTTGAAGATTAGCTACGTGTTTAGTCTTATTTGCACGAGAACAGTTTTTAGTTGAAATTGTGACCAAAGTTTTCTTGTAACGTTTCAGCCTCAATTTCAAGCCTTGCGAAAGTGGAATGTGGCCCTTTTTAAATTTAGAGCGACGACGCAGAGAATATCTTAGATATTAGCGCATGACAATAAAGTTTTTTTTCATCCATTGTTTAGACATTACTTCGGCATGGAAACAATTAGAGGCGTTTTGAACAAATCTCCTTTGAAATGAAGGTTGTCCGGTGTGTCGGTTCTGAGATCTACGAACAAATAACTTCCCCTATCCATTGTTGCCGTCTATATACGCTAACAAGAAAGGCGGGCGAGGATCCCGTTTGGACCGAAAGATGATGTATTTGCCCGACGTCACGCGCGGTTTTGAATATATACATGTAATGCGTATTAAGGCTTACAGTACGCAAATTTTTCTGATACATGTTGTGACATATTAAAATTTGAGTTAAGTTACGATGATGACCTCCCTTTACCCACGCGTCGTTCAGGACATCGGATTTTATTTGGTGGGCGACGTCGTCCAGGCATAAAACAGCACCTGAAGTCACCGAACCGTATATGTCACTATCGGATCCCTGTATAAAGGTTATCGGCAGTTTGCACTTGGATTTTAAAGTTTCGTAAGCATTTTGCCACGCTCCGTAGCAAATGGTCACAGAGGTAGGGAGGGGACTGAATACTTCTTCGGCATTTAAAATTAATTTAGAGACTAATTCAGTTTTTCC
>JAHWFP010175601.1:0-38279 GCA_023313725.1 Lithobius niger | reverse complement strand
TTTTCCGACTCCAGATGGACCAGAAAACAGGTGGTTACTGGGATGTTTCAAGGACAAATCCATGGCTGGGTTTGAGGGAACCGTAAAGGTCGCCTGGCTTTTTATAGGGGGAGGGTGTGTACCTTTAACAAAAATATAATTTGAACTGTACAGTAAATTTTCTTTAAAGGTTTGTTTCATGGAATAGAGAGTGGTGGTGTTCTTTAGGAAATTAAATAATATTTTTACATCACAAATATTTTTTTTTATTTAAGCGAATTGAAGGTTACATTTCAATCTCGTTTTTTGGTGGCGAGTACTAAGCATTTACATTTGCAATTCTCGCGGCGACGTAAAGGAAATTAGCGGCGTACTTTATTAAAAAAGGGTCGCTAAAATCTAATGAGGCGTTTGCATATTTTGCTAGAAATTTCGGCAGTAGCAGGTCGAATGGGACTAAATGACGGTCAGCTGTTTGCAACGTTTCGAGTGGAGGATGATCGTTTTCGCAAATGTTCGTCAGATAGTTCTTTTGTTTCGTTTTGGTAGACAGAGGCACGATCTTGTGGATTGGGTGCACTGATTCCGTAGCCATAAGTCCCAACACTACATCCAAATTAACTGGTCTCAAAAAGCGCAGGTACACATTATTCGAGTCTGTAGTATAACCAACGCAAAATCCTTGTAAGTCAAATTCGTGTTCGAATATTGATAGGCAATTAAACATCATCCCCTTGTCCATCTGACCGTGAGCTGATTGTTTCACAATGGCGTAACAATGGCATAAATCACCTGCGATAATATGCGGTAACCTCTATTAAGGTTACCATTCGCAGGATACAATCCAGCTAGGACACTGTACACGAAACATTTATTATCATCGCACAAAACGTTCACTACTGCGTGCTTATCTCACAAAATTTTGTCAAGAGTCACTTTTCCACACCCACCGCTTAAAGGGACGAACCTACCCACGTGAATGTCACAACCGTCAATCCTAAAAACCAGCCACCCCGACCCATGTTTCTGAAAAGAGTTTAATTGATCGACAATTTTACTGATCGCACTAAGTAATTCATCATCAATAAATTAACAAGACAACAATTGATGAGCAGCACTGCACAAATAGATGGGCATGCGTTCAGTTTCTCCATCAAAACGTATTTTTTCCAGAATGACACTGATGTAGAGTAGAAATTTAAACTGGCCCATTTGTTCGAGTAGAGAAGAGAACAAAGTTAAAAGGTGACGTCTCACATTCTCCAAATAGTCACGAACGTCACGCGTATCGCTGGATAACGTGTACGCATACCTTTTGAAGTACGATTTAAATGCTGTCGCCTCTTCCCTGAATAATGGTGGCTCCGACGGTCGGGTGGTGTGAGCCTTGATGCTGTGATGCAGTAATGCATCGTGCGTCGAAAATGTGTGCCGACAGACGGGGCACGTGACGAGGTGCAGCCTTGAGTGACGTCTCAGGATGATGTCGTTGGCAAAGGACCTATGACACAAGCCTCATTAAGCCGCATCTCCCCACCCCCCCCCCCCTACGACACACATCACAAACGTGATTACGGTCGAGGAAAGCCGTCGTGTGACGTGCCAGGAGCGCCCTCGTCCCGTACGCCCGTCCGCACTGCCCACACCTGAACATCCGTACACCTGGAGAACATAAAAAGAAAAACACACAATAAATAAAATTTATACAAATTTATTTAACATAAAAAAAATTACACTCCGAGCTTATTAACATAATCGTAATCAAATCGTTCTACATCAGGTTTAACTCTAAAAAAATCAACTATCTAAAGAGGGGACGCCCCTTCGCAACGTTTTAAGATGTAATAAATACAAAAATGTCCACAAGTTTTCGTATTAAAGTCTTGAAGTTTTACCGTATTGTACCACCACGTATTTCTATTACACCTCTTTTTTAAATGTTCCAGCAAAGCACTCGTAAGAGGTAACAGTCCGAAGCTATAAAAAAATTCACAATCACCCAAAACCACCCAATGACTCCCTGGTTTGTCACACTTGTCGAGATTAATTACCGACCAGCCCCTCCCATTTGGAATATGGTTGGAGGGGAACACACCTAGAAAATCACTACGCAATGGACGCAAGATATCGTCTATTTCTCTCGTATTCATTCTGTAGAGAGTACGTTGCGCTTTTCGTCAATTTCCAACAAAGCTTCTTTTTCACCCAAAAACACAACGGTAACGTTTTGAGCCAAGTCTTCAAAGAATTTCAAGTCTACACCGACAATACCTTTGTTAACTAAAGACACGTGAGTAGGATCGTTTGAATTAGAATCTGCGTTTAAATCGAAACAGAATAAGGTCCTCCCACTCGACTTGTAATCTGCGTAAGAAATAGCAGCACGAGTATTGTGGTACTGTATTCCTAGTCCTTCGTACAACGACATGTAAGCTTGCACATAATTATTTATTATTAGTGAAATCACAAGTCAGATGCTTTGAATTGTGAGTTATACCGTCGACGGACAACGCCAATGAAGTTAAATTAAAATGTTCGAAGAAAAATGGGTCATTGGCATAAACGCCATTAAAAGCTGAGTGTTTGACTAATCCTATAGTTACTCGGCTGGGAACGTCACCGTTAAAATATTGTCAATCGTTGCACTACGTGTGCCTTGGAGCAAAGTGTGACTCTTGAAATCAGTTTTTCTGTAAGGATATTTCGCCGACGAAACTGTACTGAGCGTTCTGGCATGAGCTACTAAGATGGAGGGGGATTGGGTCACCTTACGTACATAGCGCGCAGCATCCAAGGGAACGATGATGGGTGTGAGAGTTGCAGTCACTCCATCAGCGTTTAAATACATACATAATTCTGCACGTTGAGGCATGAACCGAAATTTAAGTTCAGTATTATTTAGTATAAGTCGCGACTGGTTCACCAAATGCTTGCCTTAATTTCTTCGTTGCGCGTAGTATACTGTTTGATGTCGTGCTGCCTAAGCAACTGTACAACCATTCTGTTTTGGAACTCACCGCCTGAGTCACTGGTGAAGAATCTAACCCTAGAGGCCCTGGGGTCAAATAAAATTTCTCTGAGAGCCGATGAGACGGAGAGTGCGTCCTTACTTTTAATCAGCTTAACCCAAACAAATTTACTGAAGGCATTTATTACCACCAACAAAAAATTGAAGTTGTCATTAAGTTCGTTACGTCCTCTAAATCGGCAGACAATGTATCGTTAGGACCACTCAGCATGATCCTATTACGCCGAAACCGTCGAGTGACTGGTCTAAACAGTGAGTGAGTTTCTTCAGCCTGCAGCCATTTTCCCACGTTGGCAAGAGTAATTCGAGAATCTATAGCTTTGGCACGCTTATACTGCCGCCTCACTCCACCCAGACTGGCTGGGTCGACAGGTGTATAATAAAGCTGATTTAATAGATCATAAAAAAAACTCGCTTGACCAGGATAATTGGCGTTTGCGGCTCGCCGAGCTCCGCCTACCATGAGCGCCGAACGCTGCATCATTATCGCTGAAGGTGGATGAAGCAACTGCGCGAGGCAGATGAGGTGGTGGGGGTAATAATATACCGCTCGAACGTCGGAAATAACTCCGCCTCGGGATCAGTGACGTCATATATAACCATCCGGGTTCTGTCGACATCTTTGTCTGAAACGACTTATTGTCCGAGGTCTGACCGTGAATTAGTTGCACGACGTTGGATCCGAGGATCGCAAGTCCACTTTCGTGATCTATCACCTGACCCATAGAGTCATAAAGTACTTTGTTTTCTTCCAGATACTTCCTTATACGGCCGCGTTACTTATCCGGTACCCAGAATTGATTCCTGTCTTTTTTGGTGGGCTCGTTGTACGGGGTTTGAGAGACATTAGGCTTGTCCATGCACGTGTCGACGTCTTCGATCGCGCCTTCGTCCCAGTCATACAACGACGACTGCTGCGGCTCTGCCGCGCTCACTGCTGCCCCTACGCGCGCTGCGCGCGCCCCTGTAATGGGGGAGGGGGTGGGGAGCCCGTTTTTGCTGCGGTAGCCGCGGCATCGGAAACGGACGGAGTACTCGGCGATGTGCTGGCTGGCAAGACGGAAGTAGAGCTCGGAGAAGGTGATGATGCTGGTTTAATGGAGGGTGCACTGGCCGATGTGGTCACCCCTCCCATGGAAGACATTAACACGCGTAAAGGCTCCATCACGTATTTCTCGTTAACGTCTAGGAACCGTTGTAGAGTCTGGGTGTACAGTTTTGCTTTGGAAAAATCGTCAATGTCTCTGTTGGCTAACACCTTGGCATTGCAATGTCCAGATTACCCAGTGGACGGACGTACAGCGATTTTGTCAATACGTTGGGGCCCTGGGCGACGGTTGGTGGTCCAGCCGCAGCGAGCGAGGCAGTCTCGTCCGCGATAGGCACTAGTTGCATGCGTCGAAACATAGTTTGTTTTTGTTAGTTTTGTTTATCTGGCAAATATTCCACTCACTGCGTCTAATAAAGTTGCTGCGACTGCACCTAAAATGGGTGATAAAAACGGTAGAAAACCGCCGGTTTGAAGTATAGCTATGTGTTTAGTCTTTTTTTGCACGAGAACAGTTTTTAGTTGAAATTGTGAGCAAAGTTTTTTTATAACGTTTCAGCCTCGATTTCAAGCCTTGCGAAAGTGGAATGTGGCCCTTTAATAAATTTAGAGCGACGACGCTGAGAATATCTTGGATATTAGCGCATCACAACAAAGTTTTTTTCACGTGCGGTTTGACTTTTTTAGACGATAGCAGCACGAGGATGGGTAGGTAGTCTTTCACCCGTTGTTTAGACATTACTTCGGCATGTAAACAATTAGAGGCGTTTTGAACAAATCTCCTCTGAAACGAAGGTTGTCCGGTGTGTCGCCTCTGAGATCTACGAACAAATAACTTCCCCTATCCATTGTCGCCGTCTTATATACGCTAACAAGAAAGGCGGGTGAGTATCCCATCTGGACCAAAAGATGACGTATTTGCCTGACGTCACCCGCGTTTTTGAATAATTACATGTAATGCGTATTGAGGCTGACAGTACGCAAATTTTTCTGATACATGTTGTGACATTAAAATTTGAGTTAAGTTACGATGATGACCTCCCTTTACCCACGCGTCGTTCAGGACATCGGATTTTATTTGGTGGGGAACGTCGTCCAGGCATAAAACAGCACCTGAAGGCACCGAACCGTATATGTCACTATCGGATCCCTGTATAAAGGTTATCAGAAGTTTGCACTTGGATTTTAAAGTTTCGTAAGCATTTTGCCACGCTCCGTAGCAAATGGTCACGGAGGTAGGGAGGGGACTGAACACTTCTTCGGCATTTAAAATTAATTTAGAGGCTAATTCAGTTTTTCCGACTCCAGATGGACCAGAAATCAGATGGTTACTGGGATGTTGCAAGGATAAATCCATGGCTGGGTTCGAGGGAACCGTAAAGGTCGCCTGGCTTTTTATAGGGGGAGGGAGTGTACCTTTAAAAGAAATAAAATTTGAACTGCACAGTAAATTTTTTTTAAAGGTTTGTTTCACGGAATAGAGAGTGGTGGTGTTCTTTAGGAAATTAAATAATATTTTTACATCACAAATATATTTTTTATTTAAGCAAATTTAAGGTTACATTTCAATCTCGTTTTTTGGTGGCGTGTACTGAGCATTTACATTTGTAATTCTCGTGGCGATGTAAGGGAAATTAGCGGCATACTTTACTAAATAAGGGTCGCTTAAATCTAATGGAGCATTTGCATATTTTGCTAGAAAGTTCGGCAGTTGCAGGTCGAACGGGACTAAATGACGGTCGGCTGTTTGCAACGTTTCAAGTAAATGGGGATCATTTTCGTAAATGTTCGTCAGATAATCCTTTTGTTTCGTTTTGGTAGACAGAGGCACGATCTTGTGGGTTGGGTGCACTGATTCCGTAGCCATAAGTCCCAACACTACATCTAAATTAACTGGTCTCAAAAAGCGCAGGTACACATTAATCGAGTCTGGTGTATAACCAATGCAAAATCCTTGTACGTCAAATTCGTGTTCGAATATTGATAGGCAATTAAACATCATCCCCTTGTCCATCTGACCGTGAGCTGATTGTTTCACAATGGCGTAACAATGGCATAAATCGCCTGCCTTAGGTTGTTTAGGCGTGAGTTTCCTATGCTTCAGTAAACGTGTGGGACGGCAGTTAGGTTCTCTGTCCGGCGTAGGCGGCTGTTGAGCGGCGATGGATTGCTGGCTGGCAGAGGAGTCGGTTGGTTGAGACGGCTGGATGGCAACGTCAGCTGGTCGAGGTGGCTGAACGGTGGGAGCAACTACCTCATCGTTGGGCTGCGCAGCGGTCGGTGAGGAGACGGGTGCAGAGACGTCTTGGTCCATGGTCGTCGTTGTGCGTTCTGATGACTGGGGTGCTGGGTGAGAGGTATTAAATATGGATGGGAAAATTTTGAAAATTTAATTCCTCGAAATAAATTTGTAATAGCCTTGTTACACATTGTTTTGCAATAAAATGGATCTAATGGATCGTTAGCTGACGAGTCTTTACACGTTACGTTTAATTTTTTTCTGAAGATAATCCTTTAATTTCTTGTATCTTTGGCAAAAATGATATTAATGGATTGTAGTTTTCTTTTGTAATAACATAAATAGAGGTATTCAATGTGTTCGTTTTTGACTTCATGTTTCAGTACATGTTTTTTTCAGGAGTTATTATAAAGTTTGTAGAAAGAACGCACAAATTAACTCTTTGCCTCCTTTGGTTTCATGCTGATAACATTTATGTAAAGGTTAACCGTGGCTTATCAGTGAATTTAATACCAGAATGAATTTTCGTAACTTTAAATCCTTTCAAAACGTAAATAACAAATGTACTCTGTTGTGTTGCTTTAGTGTTACTTTCGTGTTTATTGTTGTGTAATAATTATTTTTACAACAGTAGAAATAGGTCAAGGCCATTTTCTATTTTCCCCTAATGCCCGCTCAGATCCACGTTTAATTTTGTGGGTTTGACCAAGTGAATCTGAGCGGACATAACGCAGTATAGGGGTTTTTCCCTTGCTGAGCCTAATCGCGTAAAGTGGAATCTCGGCCTGTAAGACTCCACTTTAGGAAGCATAGCTAAGAAAAACCTAAGACAGAAAGGTTTTTCTTTCAAGTCACGTTCTTCTGTAAAGCTACGTACACTGATCGTGTTTTTTCGTTGTAACAAAATGTTTAGCCCCAAATTGTTACAAATCTAAAACAAGGTCCATTTCAGTGGGGTACCTGACTAATTTTCAAAGAGGGGAAAGTCGGTACGTCAATATTATTTGGGCTAACAAATGAAATTGACATAACGACTTTCTCCTCTTCGAACATTATTCAGGTCATGGAGAGTGGAACAATTTGCTGCATTACTCACTGGCCTTTTAAGAGATTTGATTTTGTCAACTTTCACTATAACAAAGACTTTTTAGAAAGAGCTGTAGAGAGGTCTTGACTGTTCTTTTGTGGAAATTGGTTGTGACAACTTTTGCCCTGTTCGAGGTCTCTTTATATCTGAAAGAGTTTGTATTGAAAGTTCTAGAGGAGCTGTCCTTATGACGTCAGAGTCGGCTTCTCTCACTTGTGACGTCATGGCATTGACGCTCGTGACGAAGTAAGAGAGTCTGGATGTTTGGTCTGGTTGGCCTAGAATTTTATTTGTTTTTATCTTTGGTCCTTCTGCAATATTGTGCAACATTAGTTCCGTGCATTTACTATCTCCCGAGGCATTCTGGTATTGAAAAGGAAGAACAGACTCGATTCGTCTCATTTACCTCTTTTCCTCCAACCGAGGCGGACGTAGGAAATCAACCTGTCCTTTGCAAGCTCTCGTTCATTGCGATTGTGTGTTAAATACTTGGTAAGTGGTTTTTTAAAGTGCATTGTTTCTTTTAAATTTGTATTAACAGGACGATGAACGTTTTGTACGGGATAAAGGAATGGTGCTGGCAGTTAACCTTTTGCCTGTAGTAAAGGTGATTTTAAGAATTTTTAGATTTGTTTTTGAATTTGTTTTGATTTTACGTGATTTTTGTTTGTGTTTCTTTGTTTTATTTTTTTACAGTCGTCTTTGACCAGCCAGATGTTGTTTGCCTTAAGCACATGTTAGTTTTTGTTTTTTCCCGTTTTATAGCAGGGAGACGAGTGCTTCGTGACAAGTGAAAGACTACAACCAATTACTATTTGGAACATATTGACGGTAGGCCTATGCTGATTAAGTTTTGGATCTTTTGATTTTACATTATTTTTGTCTTGTTTCTTTTATTTGATTTTACAGTCTACTTTGAGCGAACAGACGATACTATTTGGGACATATTGGAGGTAGGCCTATGACGTTTAAATTTTGAATCTTTTGATTTTACCTTGTTTTTGTTTTGTTTCTTTTATTTTATGTTACTTTACAGTCTACTTTGAGCGATCAGACGACGTTTGCTCTTCAACACCTGATCGTTTGCTCCTCGCTTAGTCCACTTTTATTTTGACCGGCTAGGCGTTGTTTGCCTTAAGCACGCGATAGTTTTTTTTTCTGTTTTATAGCAGAGAGATCACGCAAAGTCCATTTTGAACCCGTTCATTCTCTTGTTTAAAAAATGTGTGCTGAAGAAATTCATGTTATTTTCGAATGGTATGTTGCTGCATGTTTGTTTGTTTATTTTTATTCTTAATTGATCTAACGTTTTTGTTGGCCTTTTGTATTATTTTTGCTTTTTTTTAAATTCACCTGTTTTTTTTCCCGTTTCTTAGGTTACAAGCCATGATTACTACGTATGAAGAAAGAATATATTTATGATTTTTTTTTGTTTAAACTTTGAAAAAAAATAAAATTAATATAAACAAGTAACATGAAAATGTACAGAGATATATTTTTCGTCCTGGTACAGACAAAATAAAGGGACTACTATGAAAGAAAAGTCCCACAGTTCCCCTCGATTCTCTCCAATTCAACATATACACTTTTAGTTTTTGAAATTTTAAGACACATTTTTTGGCTCGATACATCGCTAAAATCAAGGGACTTTAATCGTCCCATAATTTCCGCACCCCCCACACCATAAAAAGAAACACAGATATTTTACACAATACATGCTGTAATTTTAACTTATCAAAATTTATACTTTTTCAAAATTTGCTAAAAATTGCCTATTCTTCAAAATTGTTAGCACCATATTTTTCATAATTGCGTAACCAGACCTTATTTCTTTATATTTCTTTAATTTTGTCAAAATTTTTAATATGGTCTGGAAGGGTTTCTAGTACCCATTACGGTTACTAGGTTCGTTCCCTTCTTCCACGTAAACACATCGCCGCGCGAAAACAATACTAATATCTAGCTTTTGTGAAGTCTAAGACTTCACTGTTAGGCGTTTTTAATAAAATTACCACAAATCCATGCTCGATTTTTTAAGTGGGGGGGGACTTAGAAAATTCATGGATACACATTTTACTATTGTACTTCATCTTTAATTGAACGAATGGTCTAGTTTTTTACACGAACATATTTGTAGATGTGTTAGAACATGACTCAATGGCAACTAGGTGATAGTGAACTGGTTTTTTGCATACGTAAACAAGTTTTCTTTCGGTCTGCTCAGTTATGAATGATGAAATGAGTTTTGCTTCGGTTTTTACGATCTTTTTATGGTTCAATTTGTCAACGTTTAAAGGAAAGGTTGAGCATAGTATATGGCCAATGTTTAAAGGGAAGTTAAACGTTAAAATTGTATCATTATTTGCACAAAAAGAACGATGTGTTGTTTTAGTGAGATCAGGTATTTTCGTTTTGGTGTAGTGGACATCATACTAATACTTCCAACTGTCGCAGCCACTTCGAGTAGTTTCTTGGAAATAAAGAAAGAAATCACAAGGTAAAGGGTAAATGAAGCAAGCAGTCTGCATTAAAGACTGTCCTTGTGAGGATACACAATACACTAGTCTGAGAAAGAAAGAAAATACTACTGCCCCGACTGGGACTCGAACCCAGGACAACCCGTTTACTAGCCGGGCGCTCTAACCACTGCGCTACCGGGGCGGGTACTGGCTACAGGCTCCAGCCGAGCTAAGTAACTGTTCAATCCTTCTCAGTGGTGATCTAAAGATCACAAACATACATACAAGGAGGACAGTCTTTAATGCAGACTGCTTGCTTCATTTACCCTTTACCTTGTGATTTCTTTCTTTATTTACTACTTGCATTATTTCTAGTGTGGAGGCGAGAAGCAAAGTTGCTTTCCCTCCTTGTATGTTTGTTTGTGATCTTTAGATCACCACTGAGATGGATTGAACAGTTACTTAGCTCGGCTCGAGCCTGTAGCCAGTACCCGCCCTGGTAGCGCAGTGGTTAGAGCGCCCGGCTAGTTAACGGGTTGTCCTGGGTTCGAGTCCCAGTCGGGGCAGTAGTATTTTCTTTCTTTCCCAGACTAGTGTATTGTGTATCCTCACAAGAACAGTCTTTAATGCAGACTGCTTGCTTCATTTAGTTTCTTGGGTTTTTAATACTTAAGCGGGGTAAAGAAGGGTAAATACAGTGAGGAGGGTAAATGATGGTAAAGAGGGTAAAGCCATAAAAATGGGACGTCATTTACGAGCGAAAAAAATGGGTTTTTGACGTTATTTCCGATTTTTGACGTCATTTCCGGTTTGTGACGTCATTTATTCAATATGGCGGATCCAAAATGACGTCACTTCTGGTGTCGTATTACGTACACTTTCTGAGGTCGGAAATGACGACAAAAACCGGAAATGACGTGAAAAACTAAGAAAAAAATGTCTCGAACTGGAAGTCACGTGACTTCCGTTGTAACGTCACTTCCGGTATGACGTCATAATCCAAGATGGCGGCCTGATGGTACTACGTACGTTTTTACTACTACTTGCGTCAATGTGAAATTCTTCAGCGGCGCTAAATATCAATTTCATTCCTGGCGGCCGTGGTGCAAATAGGCGCGCCAATATTTGGAGGGCAGCAGTGACTTTTATATATATTTTTTTTAATTCTGCATACGTAATTCAGAGTGCTGAATAATGAAAAATGACGGGAAATTCACTAACTAAGTACCCCGCAAGCTATTGAAAATTATCAAATTTTTTTCAACACTCGTGTTTTGGCCCATTAAACTCACTCGTTCTATTTATTGGCAGATAATTTCCCTTGTGCTTCGCACTCCTGGAATTAATGTCTGCCTAAATAGCACTCGTGAGTTTATAGGAGCCAAAACACTCGAGTTGAAAAAATTATAGATAATTCCCTTAGCTCTTGGGATATTACCTATGAGAATTTCCCTGACCGAAATTTGCTTACTTGATCGTGACCTAAATTCGCCCAATCACAACTGACTTAGAGTGATAATCACTCCGTAGCTTTCAAAAGCTACTGCGTGATTATCACTCTAAGTCGATGTTGATTGGCTAAATTTAAAACTAAATCAGTTAGGCAATATCCTGCAGCTTTCATTGGTTGACGCAGCGTAATGCTAAACCGTATAAAACATGGCGAGCGCTTTCTGAAGTTGATACGCTTTTGGCAGTCACTCGCTTCAAACGTTACACAGTTGACACATTACGATACGTTTGTTGAATTCATTTCAAATAAAAGTATGTATTTTCCTATAAGTTAACAGTCTGGAAGGCCTTCTTTTCGAAATACACGCTGTGTCGTTCATTTCCATAACCTAACAACGCCTGCAATCGCACGTAGAAACCGGTGGCGAAACCCGTTAATCCGTCTGTGTCCGAGTTACGCTTAACATCAACGTAACCTAGCAACAAATTCCGAACACCGTTTTGAAATTTATTATGCTCCACTACAGTCCGTATTTGATTGTTTTTTTTATTTACTCTTGCAGTTTTAGAAAAAATAAAATTACGTACTGCATTTATTATTTTATTATTATGGATTTGTTTAAAGTAAAAAGTTTAGAGGTGTGCACCAATGAAAAATTCTTCAGCGGCGAAGAATATCAATTTTATTCCTGGCGGCCGTAGTGCCAATCGGCGCGCCGATATTTGGACGGCAGCGCGACTTTTATAAAATTTTTTAATGTTGCATACGAAATTTAGAGTGCTGAATACTGAAATATGATGTGAAATTCTCTAACTAAATACCCCGCGAGCTATTGGAAATTATCAAATTTTTTTCAACACTCGTGTTTTGGCCCATTCAACTCACTCGTGCTATTTATTGGTAGATTATTTCCCTCGTGCTTCGCACTCGAAATAAATTCGAAATTAATGTCTGCCTAAATAGCACTCGTGAGTTTATAGGGGCCAAAATACTCGAGTTGAAAAAAATTATCGATAATTTTCTTAGCTCTTAGGATATTACGTATGAGTATATACCGTTTACTACCATGGTGAAAGGTAGAGGAAGAGAGGGTGTTATCAAGGAAGAGAGGAATTACCGGTGTTATCACCATACTTTTTTCGTTTTCATTGTTATAAAACTCGAGAGTATATCGGATACAGTATTGTTGTAAGTGTCACTTATTGGTACACTTTTACAGTTTCTATGCTATCCTGTCAGTGTTCATATTGTTATAAGTGTCAGAATAAGTTACTTATTGCTACACTTATAACAATGAACAATAATGCCAACCTAAATGTTTTATCACGTAGGCAGAGAGAAGGTCAACAGGACTTTCGCTGCAAGTTTTGAAAAAAATAATTTCAAAGAGAAGAACAAAGAACAATACCGAACGGCTTCATAAAATAACGGGCTTGTTTTGTGTAAACGCTAACACGATTCTACATTAGTTTTTCATTTTGGCAACCAACATTTTCAAGAACCTAACAAAAAATTTGATAATTTGAACATATCACACTCGCTGTGCTAAAAATGTTCACGTAAATATTTAGTTAATGCACAAAATAAGAGTAAAGCTACCCCCCCCCCCTACATTACCACATTACCTGCAGCATTATCCTCGACGTCATCATTATAGAAATCGATTAATTTGAAAACTCCCAAGTCAGGCTCCATATTGAGAACACGGAAGAATGATTCGACAAAGAAACGCGCCAGCGTAGTCTCGTGGTTATTGTTGTAATAATATTGTAGCGGCCAACGATTGTTGAATGCCAGGAATTGTTGAACCAAGAAAAATGACATAAAACAACTCGAATCCATTCCCCAAACGGAAAAAAAGTGTTTAAAGTATGGTGATAGATTAGTTATTAGCATATTTTTGCAAGAATGGTCCCTCTATACGTGATTTACTGTGATAGTGATTTACTGTGATAGTTTTGCTTCATCGGCTCTTAACGCCTCGGCTTACCCCTTCGGCTAAGCTTCGGAAGAACTAAACTATCACAATGAATCACGTATAGAGGGACCATTGTTGCAAAAGTATGCCAATAACCACGACATAACACCACCTCTTCCTCGGCAATACGCCGCTTCCTCGATAACACTACCTCTTCCTTTTCGTTGCATACATAACTTGCCATGCTAAGCTTAAAACAGATGCTAATTGCTAGTTAATTGTCGCGGCTTTTGACACGCATGTATACCAGCAGGAGAACTCGACATACTCGATATGATTTTTGTATTTTAACATCAAACTTTATAATTTTGTAGGTTAGTAGCTTATAATTTTTCTCCGACAATCTATTGGCATAAATAATTTTAATTTTTACCCCATTAGTCTTTTAGTTTTTAGATCCCATGGCAATTATTAGCAAACGATTAAAAATTAGTACAGAAACACACACAGCATCATCTCTCGGTGGATTTCAGCAATGCATGGTTGATGCGGCACATTTAAAGGAAGGAAGTCGCCGACATCATCGCCTACAAATTATCGTTGTAGGCAAATACTTTTATGAATTGATAGACTGGTAAGCTAACAAGATGTAGCATTACATTATAAATATTAATAAACAAAAAGAAAGTTTATTCCTTTTGTTAATATTTATTTTGAATTGGGATATACTCCAGTAAAACAGCCCTATAGCTTTTGTGGATAATACGGCTAAAAATGTTTTCGCATTCAGCCTGTAACCAGAATAAAACTAACTCGTGCTAATTACTTTGAAATTATACCCCTCACACTACGCGCTCAAGATATAATTGCAAAATAATTAGCATTCGTATTATCCACAAAATCTCTAGGGCTATTACTACTGACAACACCACATTAGCTTTCGAAAGCTACTGAAGTGTTATCACTGTAAGTCAGTTATGATTGGACGAATGCAGTAGACGATCAAGAGAGCAAATTTTTGTCAGGGAAATTCTCGTCTTAAATTAATTTCTTCATTGATTATTATTGTTGTTATTTAAGCCAGTGAACCGTGGTTATGACAAAATAAATTATCTAACGGTTGGAAACGTTGATCAACGTTATTTAATTCAGAAAAAGATTCTTTGAAAACTGAGATATTAGCCATTTTTGTTTTTTCCTTATGATACCAATGATCCTTTGTGTATTACTCCCGTCACTCCCTCAGAAGCTCTTGGCGACTCAGCATATGACTGTTAATCGCACTGGATTCAAAGGTTAGAAGTGAATGCTGTTGTAAGCGAATGGCAGGTCAATAAATTCTACACAAATAAGTGTCATAAATGTCCATGCATTCAGCGAACAACTGTAATAATTTACTAGTTTACCATTGTATGCGTTACATGCATATCTAAGAAACACTCAATTTTTTAAGTAGAAGCAAGCTGTACCGTAATCATATGTAATGAAGTGTTGTAGCACAATTACCGCTGTACCGGAAGTACTGTAACCTCATGCCCAAAAGCTCTTTAAAATAGTTGCTTACGTTTGTTGGCCGACTGAGACAGAGCAACCTCGCAAGGTGTTCAGGACTCGCATTGTGAGGTGTTTTCAATCCGTATTCGACGTTGTATCTTACGTTTTGTGTCGAAAGCGAAATGGACGTGATGAAATTGATCAAGTCGAGACAAGGGCCCCAGGGGCGAGATACTCACCAAATTTTGAATATGAAGCTTATTTGATGTAATCATTGGCCATGTTGTTTGTGAACCTGGCAATAATAGCATCAAAATTACGTCATTGTCCATGTCCAGGTTCGTGTTTTAGAATCAACTTGCCTGAGGTTTGCTTTGATGCTTTCACAACTTATAATGGTGCACGATGCTGGTGCGTTGCTTTGTGCGTTAAAAAGCTTACAGTAAAACGTATATCTTTTACTTCTGTTCCAAGTTTAAGAGCTTACGAAATAGTTGGTAACACTGTTATTGTTTTTCGTTAATAAATAACTGTTAGATTTTAGCTGAAATTGTGATTCTTTCATTTTGTCTATGAACAAAGTCAATAATTAGTAAATTTTAAACCAGAAGGCAATGCCACACTCGGCACGACCAGTTAAAATGTGTATGGTAGTAATGCTATGCTATAAGCAATGAAATCGTAATCACGTTTAAAGAGCTTGTTATACAACTTTGAAGGCAGTCTTAGCTAAAGTTTCTTGTGCTCCAGCCTTGCTGTGCATGCCACGTTGGCCAAATCTCGCTATCGTATTAGCAGGTGCTGGTGATGATATTTTTCCACTTTTGTGGTATTATTTCGTTTTCTCTTGTTTAGTTAACAGCAATTTGTGTGTATTTATTTCACTATTTCTTTGAGCCTGAGATGTTCATTTCATCTCTCTATTAATGACAGCAACATTTTCTATGTATAATGAAGTCCTGGCTGCACTTCTCTGCTTTCTTAGAGAGTTCTGGATGTATTTATTGTGGTCTTAGAGAGGTGGCTTACACGAAGGGGCTCCTGAGTAGTGTATAGGGGTTCACAATTGAATTACTTTGTGGGTGAAATAAAAAATGTTACTGACTGACATGGAATTCCGACAAGAGCATATAGTTAAATAATTGTTGGCCTTAATCAGCTGTGTAGACTTGTTCACCTACACAGGACACATGAAACATGAACATGAGCACAATATCAGGCCTGTACATTGTGTACAACACTAGGTAAGTTAAAAACTCCATACTTATAAAATTTAAAACATAAACCAGTACAATTCATCAGCCCTGAACACGTATGCTACTCAAGGTTACACTATCTTGGAAATACGTAATTTCCGTATTCTACAATCTACACACACAGGTAGCATTTATTAAGTGAAACCAATTTTTCGGATAATAGTTTAATCATGCGCATCAACCGAATTTTGTTTACTGCAGTTGCAGAGGCTTCACGATGTAGTCTTATTTCTTATTTTTAGTCTTCTGTGACTATTGCAACGACTTTGTCCGTACTACGCCCAGTGCTTTTTTTCAACTTCGCAACAGTACCAGATAGAGACGACCACGATTTACAACGTTATATTCAGTGTCAGGAGTTAGTTAAATAATATGACAAATTGAACCATCTTTACTTCCAGATACCTTAGACTTCTTCAACATAACAAATATTAGTAACTACGTGTTAGTCACTTCTGGCTTCATCAACAGCATCTCGCCTGTTACATCCCTAGTACCACTGATCTATATCATTTGAATGTCGAATTGAAATCCTAAGGATAACACGCAGCCATAAAAACAAAAGGATTTTACTTTCGTTTAAAATAATCTCGTCGCATTATTGCATGAATGAACAGGCTTACCGTCGAACCAAATTCTCCGTTCAGCCTATCTGCTACATGCGAAATTAAAACTGCGGTTAAAAAATTGGGCTTAAAATCAAATTACCACGGCAAGTCAAGTTGTTAGTCACTGCTGGCTTCATCAACAGCATTTCTCCTGTCACACCCGTACTACCACTGATCTATATAGGCTACATTGCACGTTACGTTGTAACACTAGCTGTGTGCCCAAAGGCGTACCATGTTATAAAAATGAATAGACTTATTATACAATCCAAATCTCCGTTAGTTGATACTTACGAATTTAAAGCTGCAGGTAAAATTTAGGCCTAACAGCTGACAATTATGCCTAAATTGAAAATTACGGTAAGCTTAAAAGTTAACACATTTTTAACTGGCAATTCTGATGGTCAATGCTTTTAGATCATATAATAGAGATAGCTGTAGCAATGTGGGATAGAGGTGTGCGCCTCACCATTGGTAGTGGCGGAACTTTACAATACAACAGTTGCGACTACGCAGTCGCTGTAGCCGCTTGTTTCGATCGGTTCTTGTTAGAGAATGGTTACAATAGTTGGGGACAGGATCATTTAGTTACAGCATACAACTGAACATACTTTGAGATTGGCTGACAAACGATTGTTTTTTTTTGGCATTTTAATTTCTCCTTTCGCCTGTCCTGGCTATACGTAGTTTCTCAGCATGTGTAAAATTACTGCATTATAAATAATTTAGCATAATAAAATTCAACTTAAATTTAAAGGTGTCAATATTTCCAATGTTTGAAAACTTTATTAAAGATATGTACTATACACATATTAGTTCAAACACATTTACAACCTCATCAATACAAACATGTGTGGGGCCATACTAAGTTTGGTAGCTCCTCTTATTTTCGCTAATATTTGCGAACTTGGAAATACTGAAGAGTGAGTTGGCCGATGTAGCCCACCACTGCCACGAATTCAGAGAAATATTAGTTAATGCGAAAACGTAAACTAAAGATGTACAAAACAAAACTGGCAAAAGATTCCCGTCAATAATTCGTCATTTGACGTCGTCATTTCAACTAATTTCTTGAAAATATTGCAAAGCTGACGAAACTTAGCAAGAGTTTTCCGTTTTATTTAATAGAGTAATTCTTGTTCCGTTAGCTCATGAGTGCCATGATTTAAAAGGAGATTTAGTTAAAGAAAAAACGTTAAACAATATATATATATATATATACATATATATATTATAAGAAAAACTCGCGAGGATTTACACCAGGTTATTGTCGTTTAAAGTCACAATGTTAGCCTATAATTACTGTGATGGTTAATATTAAAACGTTCTAAACCTTTCCAAAACAAAACTTGTTACTGAAAGTTTTATTACCTTGAGATAATATTAATTTACGAAATTATCTTGCCAATAACTAACAAACGTGCTTTAAGGAAGCCAGAAATAGCAGATAAAATAATTTAAAATACATAAACTTCCGGGGCTATCCATTCGGGAAAGCTTTCAACTACCCTCTTCATCCTCTAATTAAATGTGGCGGTCCCTTCCATTCTGGCTACTGTCCTTTTCGAAAGTAGTTGATAAAATAAGAATTTAATTTTTCTAAATGTGGGTTCTACCAACTTGTTCTTCACCAACTTGCTATCGTTTAGTATAACATTACATACAATCGTGAATCGGGAGTGGTTGGGCCACCTCAGGAATGTACAGCATGTCCCTCAGGTGTATATTTTAAGAAATCTGTGTGAATTTGAAATGGGGAGGAGTGCTGTTCGGTGAAGCACTGGCAGTATATAAAGAAATCATCGTGAATTTGAAATGTTTTCCTGCGTGCATCCTGTAGTAGGGGTATTACCAGGGATCCCCGGTTTCCTGGCTGCCCCCATCCAACATTGCTTACGTAGCCTATGTACTTACATCTAGTAATTTTCAAGAAAAAAAGCACATTTTCAAGCCTGGCGAAAAGATCATGATTTAAAAAATAATATATTTTTGGAAACTCTGACAGTGTATCTGGGCCTATTTCGGACCAAAATGGCTGGGTTGACGGTATGAAAATTGATTTTCCGAGGTAAGAAAAACGGTGGAGACTACCGTGAGGAAAAAGAAAGAATGAAGTAAAAAAAAGTTTTTCAAACAAAATTTATATAATATTTTTCTTGGCCCAGTACAACCCTTCAGTCGTAGCATTCCAAAAAAGGACAACTACTAGAAGGACGAAAAAGTAAGTTCCTACATACCTGGTAAGTTTTGTGAAGGGTCCCATGGACCATGAACAAAGTGAGGGGACCTGTTGGGCAGCATCCTCGTTCCAAACAAATTCAATACCAGTTCGAGTCTCGCGACTGTTCTAATCAGTTAAAAATGTCACCAGAATTAATTCGGGACATAAACAAACATTACCACTCATACAGTTGTAGTCATAAATTTTGAATGCTGCCTACCATTCCGTATTACACGAAAAATTCCCAACTAACTGCCCAAAAAAGACGTGATTGATAAAACTTGTTAATGGGAAAACCTGCAAATCGAGAAAAGCATGAAGAAAAAGTTCTACTGGAAATTGTTCCATACACATCGCATTAAATGTATTATAAAAATAAGTTTATATACTTCTACGTTTTGGAGCTACCAAGAAATAGAGTAGAATAGAATATAGTAAATGGCGCCGAGCCAAGGCTAAAACAATGGTGCCCCACCCCCCCCCCCCCCCCAAAAAAAAAAAACAGAGGGAACACAACAAGGGAAAGACCAGAGGGAAAACACCTTAAGAACCCTTGTTAAGACATGCTTTGAAAGAGTTCATACCGGTGGCAGTCACGACGTAAGGTAACAGAGAATTCTAGAGGAGCACAACTCCTTTCAGAGAAAAAGCGATGTCTGATGTTAAGCTTAGAATGGTTGCCAAGGAGCCTCAGGTTGTGACCCCTGGTGGTGGAAAGAGCAAGACAGAAAAAATCGGTAGGGATGAGGTCAGTGAGCCCGTTTAGAATTTGGAAAGTGAGTATGACGTCTCCACGACTATGCCGAGAAACAGCCGAATATAGGTGGAGGTGGTTAGGGCTGTTCTGGTAAGGTAGGTTACATAGACGTCTACTGAGCTTAGTTAGACGCCACTGGCAGGCCTCAATGCTGGACAAGAAAGAGTCGTAACAAGGTCTTGTGACTTGGGAACAATACTCAAGGACAGGTCAGAGAAAGGTATTAAAAAGGGTAACAAAAAGTTGAGAGTTAAGGTTAGAGAAAGATTTCAGAATATAATGGACTTTCCTAACAACCTGGTTTGTGATGAAAATGGCATGATGGTGAAACTTAAGAGAGTTTTCGACAAGAATTCTAAGATCATGGTGTTGAGTCTTGGGAGAGATTATTTTTTTGTTGGATGTGATAGGAATTACAGGGGTTATTGTGACCAAAGTGCATCACAACGCATTTGTCAGGATTTAGTCGTAGGTCGTTTATTGTGGTCCACACCACCACATTATTGAGGTCACGTTGGAGAGATTCGGAGAGGAAGGAGGGAACAAAAAGTTTGAAACCATCAGCGTAGCGGGTATTTTCAGAGGAGATGATTGCAGGGAGATTGCACATGAAGAAATTAAAGAGTAAAGGTCCAAGTACAGATCCTTGAGGACACCAGATGTAACTGGAGTCCAACTGCTGGGGTAACCACGAAGGCAAACACGTTGACGACGATTGTATAAATAGGAGTGCTACCAGGAAATCAAAGTTGAAGGGAAATCAAGGGAGTAAAGTTTGGTAATAAGCTTGGCATGTGATATAGAATCAAATGCCTTACTAAAGTCAAGGTAGATAATGTCGCAAGGGATACCAAAGTTGATATATTGTGTAATGGAGTTATGTGCAATTTTGCATAGCAAGTTGCTAAGGCAAGAGCGTCTGGGAAGGAAACCATGTTGTGTCAAAGAGAGGATGTTAAGGTCATTACAGGGTTTAAGAAGCTCGTGTGCAGGAATATTTCTAAGATTTTGGAAGCAACAGGTAGAAGACTGATATGCTGACAATGACTTCGTGTAAGGAACCACTTGTATGTATTGGAGTAATATTTGCATCTTTCCAGCTAGTGGTGAAGGTACTAGTTCGGATAGAAGTGCAATGAATTGTGTAGAGTGGGACAGCGAGAGTAGCCACAGAGTTCTTTATGAAAACTGGCGAGATACCATCAGGGCTCCAAGAGGAATCCTCCTTGAGTGCAAGAAGTTCAGATTCTACTTGGGTGATATTAAAAGAGATTTTTCCCGAATTAGACATGGCAAGAGGAGGAGCCAACGTTGAAGGTTTGAGTATGGAAGCAAAGAAATTATTAAAAGTAACAACAATATCGGCATCATCGAGAATGACATTTCCAGTGGCATTCTTAAGGCAGTTTGTGGGAGTGGTTTTTTGTTCCTATTAATGTACTTAAAGAGCAACTTGGGCTGGCGTTTGGTTTAAAGAATAAGCTTGCTTTCGTAAGAGTCACGGGCCTGGCGAATTTCAGAAACAGCTGCATTGCGTGCAGCTTTGAAAGCAACGAGGTTGCTGGGTGTAGGAGCATTTTTGAAACAGTTATAGGCCTTTTTTGTTATTAACAGAAGCGCGAACAGTGTTATTTGACGAAAGGGGGTTGGAGTTAGACCCTTGGTTAGATGAAGGCACAAAGTTAGTGTCAATGTCTTGAATAAACGTTTTAAGTAAAGAAAGTTGAGAGTCGACATCGAATTGGTCGAATTCAGAAACCCAGTCAATGCAAGAGATAATTTTATTTATGAGAATGTAAATTGCCTAGCGAAAATTTAGGCGGGTTGTTTTAGCACAGTTAAGAGAAAAATCAACACTAATATCAAATTTCAGGATATCGTGGTCACTACGGCCAAGAGGAGCATGATGAGAAACTGAAGTGATTTGGAGTTCAGGAGAAGCGATAATAAGTTCAAGACTGGACTTCTGGCCAAAACGATGCCTTGTTGGCCTAGTAGTATGTAGAGAGAGATCAAAATCTTGCAAGAAGTCAAGAAATTCTGAAGAAGTGCTAATTTCAGATTGAGTAGTAACATTTTCATCCCAGTTAATCGAAGGAAAATTGAAATCACCAATGAGTACAGTAGGGAGGTGAGGAAAGGAATCCATACAGTGACTGAGTGGACAGCAAGCCAGGCCAGTGCGTCGGAAGAGCATTACTGGGAATGCAATAACAGCACCCAATTTTAAAATTATAAAAATTACTGAGTTTGACACAACACCAATTAAGGTTTCTAATTCCCCAGATGGGTCGGTGTTGACATGAACAAGGAAAGAAGGGATGCTGGAATTATTGTAGAGAGCAATACCACCGTGGGTGCCACCAGTCCTGTCACTATGATAAAGAGTGTAGCCAGGAATAGTCATCAAGGAGGAGTCAGTGGACGAGAAGTGGGTTTCGGCAATACCGATAATGTCGGGTTTTTCAGTGATGATACGTATTTTGTATTCATTGAAACTTATTTGAAAAGCCCATGGAATTGAAATAGTTGACTTTGAGAGAATGGAAAGTTTTGTTCGAGCGAGACTGTGAAAAATGATGTTGTCCCAAAAGCTGCTAGGTAGAACGCAAATCGTTAATCCTAAATTGATAGGGGGTGGGCAGCCTCCTCCGCAGGTTCATACGCAGGGTCAGAGTTTACACTTTTTCTGAAACTGATTCAGAGTCAGTAGCACTGAGATGAAGTTGTGTGTTCTCATCTTCTTCGCTCACTTCATTCGCCCAGGATTACTTCTTTTTTTCTTGTGGTGATGTTTTGAATGGATGCAGAGTTTTCAATAGGATATTTGGCAGGGATTAAAAAATGGTCCATTTTGGTTTGCCTTTGGCTGCGAGACACAAAAGGTGCTTGTTGACTGGAAGGACCGGGTTGATTATTAGTTTGGGTTTGTGAAGCATTCGGGAGTTTTTTTTCTTACCCCTGATAAGCATAACCTTAGCGACTTCTGGCCACACATTGGAGCACAAAATAATATCGACGTAATTTTTGTCGGTGGTAACGCAATACGAAGAGTAAGTTGGGTACCTTGTTCGCAGCTGAAAGCACTCTACATAATTGCCCAGTGAGTGTTTGATCAGTTTAACAATGTCATTTGGTTTGGTAATGGAGCTAAGGACTTCAACGAAAATTTTAACCATGCTGGAAGTATGCTTTCCTGATGCAGTTGTAGTATGCCTAGTGGTCTGTCCAATTTGTAGGCGTTCCTTGGGAATAGCAGGGAGTTGGGCAGGCAGCCTTGCAGCACTAGCATAGCAGTCAGTGAATTCGGAGGTTTTATTAGCATTTCTTTTGCTTTGGATGTACGATTTTTTCGACAAAACTGTCGACTACGTCGCATATTTGACGTTTATTTATTAACTTATAAGCAAGGCCAGGGAAAAAACTTTTCAAATAATTTATATTAATGCATGGTGGTAACGCCTGTTAGTGTGGTGTTTCAGGCTGTGCTTATTATGTTGTAGTTGCATTTATATGTCCTGTGTATGTTTTGATAAGTTCTGATTGTAGGGATAGATCTGATATATGCTAAGTCTCTCGTCAATAAACTCTGGTCGACCATACATTACTTCCAAAAGAGCCTTGCTATCCAGATCTGTTCCTCAGTTTGTCTTCCCTCAAGAGACAAAAAGATAATATTGTATTGTTCACCAACAATTGCATTATAAAGATATTTTATTGTAACCATAAACTCTCCATGCCTACAACAATGTATAGCATAGCACCCTCTTAACAATGCCTTGGCATCCCAGATCCAAAGCTTCCATTCTATTCCCAACTATCTAACTAGTAAGTTTTTTTAGTACTTTAGTTGAAATTATTTCTCCCACATCTCCTGCACTAACCCAATTTAAGTCAGCATGCCCCCAAAACATCATTTCTATTCATCCCCATCCCATTAGTTGCATTGTAGCAGATTAGGCAGTGGCAGGCGAGTACATTTAACACCAAATCCTGAACAAATAAATATCAATAGTCCTAACTTTTACTTGTAATTCTTTCTATTCATTATTCTGCCCGTAATCCAGCCCTTGAAGCTATATGATCTGCAGAACACATTTTGGGTGTGCTCCAGATTGTTGTTTATTGTGACTTACTGCCTTGGCAATAGAGCCCCACAAATGTGTCAATCCTAAAAATTATGATGTCTGTCCTAGCAGGTGGATGCATATGGCTTGTGCTGAGCAGAATGTGCTCTTGTCTTTTAAACCTAATTTGAATCTGTTATTATTCAAGAAGAATGAAGTTGTAAGTGAATTACTATGTCCATATCACTAATAAGGAATAAATTGGTGAGTAAGGACTTTGTTAATATCATTATGGTTGGCCTGTTGACTAAGTACACATTTCCATAAAGAAGCCATGAAAAGTCCACATTTGCATAGACAGCTTTTTCAATGTCACCCACTTCTGCTGCTTATGTTTGAAGTTACAAACTTACAAACTTTTAGGTTATGGGTCCATAACATGAAACTATGGGTGATATTTTATTGGGCTAAGAAGTTTATTAATGGAAATTGGAAATTGCCATTTTGTCCCAAGATACGAAACACATGGGTGAAAGAGCATGCAAGTGTGAAGAATGCATCAAGGCTAAGCACAACAGTGGGTAGGCTGAACATTTCTGTTGGTCAATAGAGGAAGCAACATTTTATGCACAGGTTCCTAATAGAACAGGCCAATTCTCAGTAGAATTACCTCAATGATCAACCATTTAGGCTTATTGAAGAGAAAAAGTTCCAGTGCAGAGTTAAGCCTTTTTTTAGTACTAATTTATCACTGGCAGAGATGAACAATAGTATTGCTTATAGTGTGTATAGTGTGTATAGTGTGTATAGTGTGTAGTAGTGCTTATAGAGAACATTGGAGAAAGGCCATACACGTGTAGATTATTTGGGAAAGCAATGAATGAGTTTTTGCTATACCATAGACTTACTGGAGAGAAACCGGTCAAGTGAATTATTGGTGGGAAAGACTTTCCATAAATTACTAATTATCCCAGACTTACATGAACTATAGTAGTGGTTAACATTGGAGAAAGGCCTTACATATGCAGGATATGTGGGAATTAACTATACCATACCATTAAGGCGTAAGGGAGAGAAACCATTCTAGTGCAATATTTGTGGAAAAGCCTTTCCATATTTTACTAACCCAGCCTTATAAAAGACTATAGTATTGCTGATAGTAGCCAACATCGGTGGAAAGCCATTCACATGTAGAATATGTGTAAAAGCAAGCAATAGTTTATCACTATACCGTACCATTTATTTGGTGAGAAACCAGTATAATGTAAAAATTGTGGTAAAGCGTTTTCATATATCACTATTTATCTCAGTCATATATGAAATTTTGATATTCTAGGAGTGAAGCCATACAAATGGTATGAACTTGGAAATGTTTGCTGTAGAATACAACTCCCAATAAGTAAAGCGTACCTTATTAACATCCTTACTAATACTCAGTATGGCATCAATATGAATGAGGATTAACCTCATAAATTGCATAACTTTACGTTTCCCTAAACTAAATGACAAAAACTACCGCTCTTGGAATTTTGACATGCAAATGTTTTGTGTGATAGCGGATTGTATGGCTTTATTGACGAGAAGTTGCCAGAGACCGAGCCATCCCCTGAAGAAGAAGAGGCCCATATTGGGGTTAGGTGACAATTAAAGTTTCGACAGTCAAGAGCATTAGCAACAATAGCATTAGGACTACAGGTCGATCTCAAGATACTGATGAGAATGTGCCCTACCGCCAATGAAGCTTGGAAGTCACTAGCATCCGTCTTCGAACCCAAGTCCCGAGCCAGGATTGGTCATCTCCGAAAAGAGTTTGTAATGATGCAGATGAGCCCCAACGAATCAATGGTAAAGTATCTCTCGCATGTCCTGACTGCGGTAACAGATCTTGAAGAAGCAGGGAAAACAGTCGGTGATGAAGAACAAATATTTCAAATGGTCTGCAGGTTGCCAGCAGAATGGGAGTTTATAGTTCAGATTCTTTACGCCTTAGAGGATGCAGAATTTACGCCAAAAAAGATTAAAGAAAGTCTTCATAGTGAATTTGTAAGCCGACATCCGACACCTGTTGGGCCAGCGCAAGATGCTGCATTCTTCAGAGCAATGTCATTAGGAAATCAGCGATCCACTCGAGGTAGAAGACAAGAAAGTCGTGGACGCAGAAGAGGAAGACAACAGTCCAAGAGACCATTTAGGAAGAAGAACAGCTACGCATGTTTTTCCTGTGGAGGGACAGGTCACTTCGCTAGGAATTGCCCATCCCCTAAGCCACGTCAGGGACATGAAGAGAAGATGTCGGCCAGAGATTCTTGATCCCAAGCATTTCTAGCCGATGCAAATACAGTAGGATCGGCAAATGAGGTCCTATGGACGCTAGATACTGCAGCAACACACCATTTTTGTAAGCAACGTGAATGGCTCCAACATTACAAAGAGCTGAACATAATACCAGCCCTGTTAGCAGAAGGAACCTCGAGGATTAGTGGACTCGGAAATGTTTTGTTCCAGGTGGTGGATGGTTCGACTTCAGTCATATCAACCTGCAGGAAGTCACGTACGCCCTAACATGAGGCGCAACCTGATATGTGGAGCAAATTTTCACAAGAGTGGCTGCAAGGTTACCACTAGTAAGCAAGGACTCGTAGTAATCAATACCCAAGGAGATGTAGTGATGGATGGCCCATTGCAAGATAACTTCCTCGTTGTTAGAGGCTATTTAGCAGTACCCTCAGGAGAGGCGCATCCTTGCGAGAAGCAAGCGAGTACAGAGATGATATTGAAGAAGGATGAACCAAGAAGAGAAACGTCAGAGACGATATTGAAGAACGATGAACCAAGAAGAGAAACATCCACATCCACATCCATCCACATCCGCAGGCCACATCCATCGAGAATACCACCAAGAACAGGAATGTCTGACCCCAATCTTCGGCACATGTGTCTAGGTCACATGAATGAGCAAGCGACAAGAAAAATGGTCAAAGATGAAAGGGGTCGCGGAATTAGTCAATTGTCAGGAGATGTACGGGTATGCGGTACGTGCCAGCAAGGCAAGGCGACCCGAACAAGACCTTTAGCGATCATGGACCGAAGTACACTGGATCTAGTGTGTAGCGACGTATGGGGACCTTTGCCCATCACATACCATGAAGGATCCTGATATTTGATATCCTTCATCAACGTTTTTTTAAGGAAATGCTTCATTTATGCCATGAAGACTAAAAATGAAGCGTTTTCGAAATTTAAAGAGTGTCTAGCGAAGGCACAAAGACAGACAGGTCACAACTTGCAACGACTGCACACTGATAATGGAATGGAGTATTGTGACGGCTACTTTAACCAAAAACTTTCTAGATTAGTGATTCAGACTAGGCGAAAAAACATTTAGAGCCCTCAGATGAATGGGGTGGTCAAGCATTTAAATAGAATCCTATTGGATTCCATCACGACCCTACTGATAGCTAGTAAATTATCTGTGGACTGGTGGGCAGAAATGCTGCCTACTGCTGCCTATTTAAAAAACCGGGTCTCACATTCTGGTGTCAACGACCAAGTACCATACACGTTTTACTTCAAAAAGATGCCCAGCATAGGATATTTGAAGAGAGTTGGCTCGGTTTGCTTCGTTTACGACGTACGAAGACCAAGAACGAAGTTACAGGGAGATCTAGACTAGGTATCATGGTGGGATACACCCAGTCAACTAAAGGCTACAGAGTTTGGATACCAGATGATGGAAGAGTAATCCGACTTGGGACTGACTTGTTGAGGGATGCTAAGAAAAGTGACAAGGAAGTTTTCTTCTGAACAATTTCCTTGAACCCCTCCCATCTACTGAAAGGAGAACTGAATCACTACAAGGAAGAACAGAAGAAGGAACACCTCCAGACCTCAACACTTCAAGGGAGGAAACTTCTAGACTTCAAGAAAGGGAACCTCCTGTTGAACCAGTGCAAGCGCCAACTCCAGGAGTACCTGCAGGAAGACCTGCTCCAGGATGGGCGAAGAAGTGGCGATTAGTCACACAGGCCACAATGGCGAAAGAGCCGATATTTATTATTGGTATTTAGGAGGACCTAGGCAAAGGTCGTTTGCCGATGTTGGAAGATTATGTATCAAGAAACAGGCACCATATCAGATGGACAGTTTCGATTTTAGCACTCAATAAAACGGTACCAGCCATTGGGGACGATGTACCACCACCAGGTATACCACTGAATTAGTGTGACGATCACTAACTAAACAGGCAAACAGCTTGGGTAGATAGCCCTGTTTACAAAACGTATCAAAGAAATTAAGCTAGTTACGAAGACTCTACCGAGGATGAAGATGCGCCATTTAAAGAAGAGGATGAGGAGAGCAGATCTCTTGAACCGGGTTTACATCCAGAGGCATTTTGCGTGGAAGTGCCAATTCCAATGACTTATGAAGAAGCGATTGGATCACATCAAGCACCACAGTGGCAGTGTGCAATGGAGGAGGACATGGCGGCACTAAGAGATAGTTGAGTTTTTGCAAAAGTCAAGAAGTCCGTAGACAAAAGGACTATAGGATCACGAAGTGTAAACGCTGTAACTGCGACACCGCAACTAAGTCGTACAGATATAGAGCCAGGCTGGTGGCCCAAGAACACATTGAAAAGAAGGGACAACACTTTTTTGAAATATATTCTCTGGTAATAGCATTTACGTTACTCTTCTTTGTCCTACTTGTGGCATGTTTTGGGTGGACATGCACACACTTAGACGTAAAGTGTGCTTACGTTTACGGTACCTTGGAGAATGAAACGTATTTGCAACCAGCACCAGGTTACAGCGACGGAACTCAGACCGCATGGAGGCTCAACAAGGTCCTTTATGGTTTATGTTCCACTATATGAAGTGGGCGGATGCCCGGTAGCCAATGCGTGTTTACGAATCTTACGGTCTCACTTGCAAGATTCCCCAGAATTTCGTTCGGTAAGGTGACAACCGAGAATCCATTAGAGATCCCGTGGAAAGGAGGGATTGGGGTTAGCCCAACGAAGAAATACAGCATAAGTTGTTTTGTGTATTTATTCCCACAACGCATTTTATCCAGCATTACAGTAGGGCAACTCATCTCCAAAACTCCAAGACACACAACTTTTTTTTTTCTTGATACAAGGAATTAACGAAATCAACGTTACCACATCATCTAGTACAAGGAACTCGCTGCACTCCAGACGTACTCAAGACGTGACATTTATCGTTCCAACATATTGTTGGGGTTAGGGATTGTACAACTTGCTGGATGGTTTTATCGAATCAATTATAGATTGAAGTTAGTAAAGGTTATTAAAATAACGAAATATGAAATACACTCTTTGAACTGTGTGGGAGTAATAACCTTGTGAGAAACGACTTGGTGTTATTTCTCCACACACCCCCTCCTCCCACACGTGCAAGGGGGATTTGGTTTGTTTCGGTCCTTTATTTATTAATTAAGAATTAATTCTTAGCTCAACAAGTCGTTTAAGGAAACAATTATCTTAGTGTAATGCCCACACGATTTTTAATAAAAGCAAAAATAAGATTGGCTTCCGGCAAGGGAATTCGGGAGTAAGTTTAACTGGGAATAAAACGTAGTCAGTCTTTCCTGCGACACGTGCCTAGTAAGCAAATCGGCCACCAAGTCTATTCCAGGGAAGAATTTAAGTTCGAGGAGTCCCTGCTCTATGGCATCACGTACAAACCATACCTTCCTGGCGTAATATTTAGACCTGGTGGAACAAGCTAAACTATTAATTAGGCCTATAGCGGACTGGCAATCGGAGTAAAGTGGGAAGGGCACAGATGAGGAATCTCTCTCACTGAACTCAGACAGAATCCCATCCACCCAAAATCCTTGGCACATTCTGTAATTGCCATCAATTCGGCCTCAGAACTACTCAGGGCTACCATATTTTGTTTTGCAGTCTTCCAAGTGATTAGTGACCCAGCCATTTTCAACATATGTCCTGAAAATCCGCGTAGTCATGCTCCAAGTCGTGTCAGAGGAACTTGTTACCTCAATAGGTTGCCCCTAAGGGACATATAGTCCCTTTGAGTCTGTTTTGTCCCTTTAAGGTATCGTAGTATCCGCTTAGCGGCTAACCAATGCAGTTCCGTGGGAACAGAATAGGATCGGGACAAGTTAATAATGGCATGGCTAATGTCTGGTCGGGTGGAGCAAACTAAAAAAAGGAGGGATCCTATTAGGGACTGGTATTGCGTGGTGTCACACGGTAGGGCATCATCACATTCGTCAATATTTCGTGTTACGAGTGATGGGGTCTTAACTGGCTTTGCCTCCGACATATTGAAATTCGTGTGGGCATTACACTAAGATAATTGTTTCCTTAAACGACTTAGCTTATGAATGACTGCTCACGGAAGGAATAGGATGTCGGGTATTCAAAGGTTGAATCTGTTGCTGGTGTTGATAATTCCATGGTTGCGCCATACTTTCACACCTTGAAAGTTTCAACTTTGATTCAGGTTGTGTCGTCTTGTACTGCGATATGCTGATAAGGTTGGTGGAACGGGTAAATCCTTGTTGTGGAGTTTGTCGTTCTAGGAAAATCGTCTTTTACATCTTGGCAGAGTAGTTTTGAAGTACGGCCTCTGTTGAGTGAGGATTGTGGATGAAGAAACAGACGAGGGGTTACGATTCTTGCAAGTGAGACTGTAAGATTCGTAACCACGTGCCGGCTACCGGGCATCCGCACACTACGTATAGTGAAACAGTTTACATCAGTCTGAAAGAAGGTGGCTCCAGGAATTGGATGCGATGTTCAACGATCTATGTTTCCCGGAATTGCGATGGACAAACTGTATCTACATCTACAAGAAAAGAGCAGTTGTCCTCGTCTATGTAGATGGTCTAGCTGTGTTCACAATGGACGAGCAAACAAGGAAAGTAGTGATTGTCCTCATCTCAGGAAAATATGAGGTAAAGGACTTAGGTGAAATCTTGCAATTCCTTGGAGTAGATTTCAAACGACAAGATAGCAAATGGCGAATACATCAGAAGAGCTACATTCAAGACCTAGCGAAGCTTTATGCCCTAGAAAACACCAGATGCGATACCGTTCCACTAGATGCAGTACTGGCATTAACCCGTGGCAACACAAACGAGATGTCAGGAGTTGATGCAACCAAATACCGTGCACTCATTGGAGCGCTGATGTTCGTAGCTACCCGAGCGCACCCAGATCTTCTATTTGCAACCACCATGTCCCAGTTCAATGCGAACCCCAATGTAGATTATTGGCGACTTCTAAAAATAGTACAAATCTATGCGAATGTCACTAACTCGTTAGGCATTACGTGTAACTTGGATTCAGGAAAACCCTCCTTAGTATTCTATGTTGATAGCTCCTAAGCAACGAATGTTAAGGATCACAAGTCGTGGTCGGTCTACGTCGGCATCCTATCTGGTGTTCAAATTACGTGGTGTGCAACGAAACAGCAATGTATAGTGCTCTCTACAATGGAGGCGTAGTTTGTGGACTTGTCGAGTTCAGTGATGGAAGTCCAATGGCTTGTAGCTATTTGCGGGGAACTACCATGGTTGCTAATCCAGCCGCCTATCCTGATTCGCTGCGATAACGAGGTCGCAATAGCCTTTGCAAAGTACAACAAAGAACATTTCCAGAACAAGCACATTGATTTGAAATCCAAATTTGTCAGAGAAGCTGTAAACGAAAGTGTTTTTGTCCTGCTATTTGTTCAGAGCCGTGATAACATTTTCACAAAACCCTTAACCAGGGTTCCCTTCAAGACACTGCAGAGTGTGTTGTTGATGTGATGTACACTTATTTATGAAAGCATTGGACATTACAAGGAAGGACTGTTAAACGAGCTGTCACTTAGATTAAGAGTCTAATAGTGTTTACCTGCCTTTTAATTTCAGAGTAACTGGAGTGATCCAAACGACCGTCCGAAAAGAGGGGGTTTGTTAGTGTGGTGTTTCAGGCTGTCTTTATTATGTTTTAGTTGCATTTTTATGTCCTGCGTGTGTTTTGATCAGTTCCAGCTGAATTGTAGAACACACCTTGGGTGTGCTCCAGATTGTTGTTTATTGTGACTTACTGCCTTGGCTGTAGAGCCCCAAATATGTGTCAATCTTAAAAATGTGTGTCTGTCCTAGCAGGTGGGTGCATATAGCTTGTGCTGAGCAGAATGTTCTCTTTTCTTTTACACATAATTTGAAACTTATTATCATTCAACGAGAATGAAGTTGTAAGTGAATTACTTTGTTCATATCACTAATACAGAATAAATTCGTAAGAACTTTAGTAGTATCATTGAGGTTGGCCTATTGACTCGTGAAAATTTCCATAAAGAAACCATGAGGAGATAGCTAGCTTATTCAATGTCACCCACTTCTGCTGTCTATGCTTTAAGTTACAAACTTACAAACTTTCAATGCCGCACAAACACATCCCCATGCTAAAACTGTAGCCGTTATAGTGCATTCGGTATATCATAAAAGCCCCACATTTCACCGTGGGTTAATTTTGATAACGCACATTTTTTTGATATTCTATGATTTTTATTGGTCTACACGACCCGTACTCCATCATGTAACAGATCAGCCACATAACATAACGACCGACTTTTCATAACTACACAACACAAATTCAACCAGCACACCACATTGCAAATCCAGCTTAAACCGGTACATTTGCGGCTTGCGGCATTTTTCGTTGCAATACGGAAAAAAATTGTCACAACCTAAGCCTAACAGGTTGTCCTGACTGTATGAAAACTAGGCTTTTGTCTTGACCTTTCGTTCTGACGGTATGAAAATTAGGCTACTGACACTTTGAAATACCCCTAAAAACTTACGACACATACGACACAGTGTCATTTTATACTCTAATCTTATTTAAATTTTGGAAGTAGAAAAAATACGGCTTTACATTAAACACGAAATTCGAAAACAGGGATAGAAAGAAAAAAGGAGTCCTTTCTTTAGCTGTTACTTTCTTAGATAGCAAGTTTTTACACCGGAAGTTTCCGTTTAGGCATTTACAAAAGTCGTATGTACGAATTCTTAAATTCCATATAATTAACAAATAAAATTTAAAAATACAAAAAAAAACTGAAACAAGTCAATATGTTGGCTTGATGTCACACATAAAACCATTAAAACACATTACCGTGGGAAATTGGCGGTTACACGGCAATAATTTATCGCTAGCTTGAAATATGTAGGTCTAATGTCTCGAGGATGGGGGATTGAGAATATGGGGCAGCAATACGATTTTAGCGTAATACATTTTTTTTTTAAATTCAATTTGTGTTTTATCGTTTTTGACCTCTTACTTAAATACCCACTTCAAAAAAGTATTCCTTGAACAATCGTCTTTCGTTTCCTTTCTGTTTGCTGACAAAAGATTCGACAAATTATTAATTGAAAAACCATATTTGTAATAGAAGTGGTCTAACTTCTGGTAATAATAAATTTTTAGCTTGTTTGGTTTTTTCACCTTTCACTTAAAAATACATTTTATAATTAATTTTTGTAATACTAAAACATTCATGAATCAATGGAAATGGAGAGGTTACATTTCCTCTGCCCGTCAACATGGAACTGCCCCGTTTCTCGCAAATGAACAATTATTGCCAGTTAACCACTGATTTCTCACGGATATCTCTTACGTATTTATTTTTCTTTAACCGTACATTTTAGCTAAAATAAAAAAGTAAGAAAGTATTTAGTCTCTCTCCTTCCACAGATTCATGAATGTGTTTGTATTAAAAAAATTATTCATAATTTTTTTTAAAGTGAAATGTAAAAAAAAATGTAATAATTAAATATCACCAGAAGTTAGACCACCTCTATTACAATTTAGTTTTTTCAGTAAATAATGTGTCAAGTCTTTTGTCAGAAAATAGAATGAAAATGAAAGAAAATTGTTCAAGGAATACTTTTTAGAAGAGGGTATATAAAAGTTCAGAAAGATATTGTACAAATTGTATTTTTTTTTAAATGTTTTAAACTAAAATCGTATTGTTATGCTACCTTTTCTCTTTCTGGTAAATCAGTTCACCCCTCGTACCTCAAGTCGGCCAAGGCAAGCAGATTTTTCCGCATCACACATACTTGTTATTTAAATAAATTCTGTAGGCTACGCACAGATAATTAACTGGTAAAGTTTTTATTTAAAGAATGAAAAATACGTTTTAATTTTAACTTTGACCTCCATTTATAATCCGTACGCGATTTGTAAACTGGGCGTGGCTTAAAAAAATATCGATTGTCCACTCCAGTACAACACCACGACTAGCATCATGGGTAAAAAAAAAACTGCCAGTGCTGCAGTCACAAAATGGCGTCTGTTAACGCGTCTTCAATCGGGAAAAGAGGTAAAATGATTCACAGACAACTAGGGACATTATTAGGAATGTCTATTGTTAATTTGTTATCTGCGAAGCAAGAAACCAACAAAGAGCAAGAATGCTATTTCAAGAAACTTCAAGAAACTTCGGATGCAACAAAGGTTTCTTTCAGTTTTGTTAAACAAATTAACAAAGGCGCGCAACTACTCTCCAAAACAAGTGCCACTCCAGCCGCAGCAGAGGCAACAGTTCCGCGGTTCATAACGGCTGCGAAATAACGGCCAAAGGCGCCAACGGTAACAAGCATGGACGACTTTCAACTGTCAGCCGCTCGAGCAGCAATAACTGAAATTCATCGAGAAGGTAATTATCCAAATCTTGATAATGTTTTGGCCAAGTTCAAATCGAAGATTGGATTTAAAGATGGGAGAACTTCCGTGGCATTTAACCATGAAAAAGAAACTTGGGATGAAATACGGAAAATGCAACAACAGAAAATTTACATAAAAGCGTCCAGAAATTGTTGCCCAGCATCGCCGATTTTTACGTCAGGTACGACATTTAAGAAATAATCCGTCTCATTTACAGTATTTATTTATTTGGATGAAATTTGGGTGAATGAGCGCGTACGCCAATGGCAGCTAAAGAAAGGGTGCACCGGACTCCCAGCTGACAGCGCAAATGACGGCTTGGATGGTTGCCTTATTCCGATCGGAAAGGGCAGAAGACTCATTTTGCTGCACACCGCAGCCAGGATGGTTTTGTTAAAGATGGCATGCATCTTTTCAGAGCTAAACAAACGGTTGTTTTCACAACCACCAAAAATGAAAAGATCTGAAATGTGTACTGTTTCACAAATAAATAATTGTTACAACATTCACAGTAAAACACACTTCCTTCCTTAACTTTTTTTTTAGCTCCACAATGAATTAAAACTTAAAACCTATGTGTTTTTTATATTTATTGCCGTGTCTGACCCAAAATACAAGAGGGGGGGGGAGATGAAATACCCAAAAGGCAGTGGCGAATGTTTTAAAAAAAATTTAAATAGATACATTTTCCCAAAGATTTTATGCCCTATACGGCACGATATTAGGGTGGGGGGGAGCCCTTTTACTCCACCATCGTTATTTACGCCACTGCTGAAAGGGCCTGAGTCGGAAATTATGACAGTAAGTGGAAATTAAACCGAGGCTAAAATGAGATTCGGTAAGAAAAAAAGTATTTTCTCTTTTTGGAAATAAGCCTGAAATTTATCTTATACCCCCCCCCCAATATTTTTATTTGTTTTCGATTCCTCCCGATTCCCTATCAATGGAGAAGACCTGTAATAAAACAAATTTTAAAAAGACGACATTAAAAAAATTGTCATCAAACAATAAAACCATGATTACAGACAAGCCTTGGTGCGGTCTATAGATAGCCACAAGGCCCATTGACTTCGGGAAAATGTACGCTACAATCAAGCTGCTCGCGAGCCACGCCCAGTTTACAAATCGCGGAAGGAGTATAGAGATTTTTATTTTATGTTCTCCAATATCCCAGTAGAAATTGGGCTTTGTTTACAAACTCAAGACTTAATTAACTTTAAGCTTTTTCTTTGGCTTATAGATTAGCTGGCCTGACAACCATTCCCCCATACATCCCTGCCATGGGTCACTCTTAGTGACCATTAAAGGTGAGACCAGGTACACATACGTAGCCTAAACACAAGTTCTGGAGATCATGTAAACCAAAAAAAAAAAAAAACTAGAATGTCTGCTTATTAACCCACCATAATTCAAAAAAGTTAATATTTGACATCTCTAACCCGTTTTCAACATGCTACTTTACAATTACAGTGTTACACCATTTGCAGATATTCTGGTTTAGGAATAAACTGCAAACGGAAATACCCACTGGGTACGCATGAATGGTAGGGATATGGCAATCTCAAAAAAATCAGGAACTGAGGTTTACACAGTTACAAACCTTAAATTAGATACAGTAATTTTGGAGATGTGATGTCCGTAATTTTTCCATCGCATTTTTTGCTACACGTTTTTGTTTTTAGTAATTAGTATTTATAGTAATTAACGTCACCAAAAGTATGTTCCATCCCAGCATCTGCAAATGTGCCTCTTGCCAAGACTTCCATAAATTTCTGAAGGTAATAACAGGATTAAACAAAATTCTGTATCGCGTCCAAAAAATTCAAAGACAATAGAGATAATAGATGTTTTCAGCTAGAGGGCTGGTTTGCTAAGTTATTTAGTCCAGACAGCTTACAGACTTAAAAACTATGGAAAGAATTCACCATGCGGAATAGACAATCAAGATGTTTGATCCGCCACTCTCAGCAAAACTCAGTACTAAAAAGAGGGGTCAGATACAATACTATAGTTCATCTTCAAATCAGTTCACAAGAGCATACACCCAAAAAGTGCATGCAAATTTCAATTGTCAACACTTACAACCTATTTCGAAAATTTAGATAATACAATCTGCACGAAATTCAGAACTTATGTCGCTTGGGCACGTATTTTTGGATGGATGTATGCATACAATTCTTGGAAAACAGGTTCAAATTAGTTAACGTTGATGCCACATTGCCCTGATGATTGCAGAATAGATATTACGTCAAAGTATGCAAATTGCAAAACATTGCTGAACGATGCATTCTGCATCTTCCATGGAAGTTTGAAGGCCCCTAACTGGGTTCTTGCCGTAACTGGAGGATGCCTTTGTATCCTCTAATTATACACTAATTATTGTTGGTGTGTAATCAACTGGGTACATTTTAAAAGCTTGTTAAACAAACAAAATAAACACGCATACTAGATATTCAGCAACAACCAATGAACGATTAAAAACGATAACAAACTAGGATAAGTTGGAAAACCACTACACTGCGAATGCAAGAAAATTGCAAGCTTCATCTTATTTTTTTTTATATTACCTAAAAGTCTAAAACCGAACAATTATGAAGTCCACGACTCATTCGTTTTGTCATTATTACGATACGCTGCGAAGAAGACTCAATAATAGCAATACTTTTGTTATTTTTATAGTTTAAAGTTCTCCTTCTCACCAGGTAACCGAAGAGTTGCTGCAATACCCCGATTAAATAAACTTTGACCCCCCTTGTTAGGCTTTGTTGTGCGACTTGTTCGTATGCATTTCACCAGAAATATCCAATTTTAACTTATTGGTAATTTATTGTTGTAATAGCAGTAAATGAGTTGGTACGACAATGAGAAATATAAGTATACATGTCTACTTATTTTTCACATTGATGTGCTAACTGGTTTAACAGTATTATAACAATCAAAGCGCGATAAGTTAAAAGTGGACACCTTGGAACAATGAAAAAGACAGTGAAAACATCGAACGATGCTTTAAACAATGACTGTGATGCAACCGTTGTCAAGGCATGCAAGTACACCATTGTTATTACAAAGTTTCAGTGCAAACTTATCATCGTTGTTGTAACTTTTAATGAAAAAACTTGCAGACCCGATTTAAATATGTTAAGTAAAGGTTAATACTTGAAAACCGCAGACCATTAGATAATAATGCACAAAGGTGTGCAGTGCCCACGGGCGATTGTTTCCGAATAACCTAAGGTTAAAGGCTTTAACCGACTGAATATTCCGCTTGTGATAAGAATTGAACAGTGTATTCCTTGGCAATGTCATTGCCTGTCCAACAATGTCTATTGCGCCATTCCAAAAGGTCTATTGTAAAACTATCTCTTAAAATTTTTTAAGAGAAGTTGCTTGAAGGGGTTATTTGTCGTTCGGTTTTCATTACATGAATCGTGATGGGGCATTCAAAATCGATCAACAATGTCTAAACAATGTATGCTTACACTACGTCCCAAGAGTTCAACTATTACAAAATTTTGTGGGGCAATATCTAATTTCCAACAAGTATGCTATGGACACCAAACGTTTTTATTAGAACTTGTCTGAAGGGGCTGTTCGTCATTGAGTTTTTGCTGCTTAAACGGTGATGGGGTACTTCGGAGTCAAGCAAATATCAAGTTACAATGTGCTGCACAAGTAAAGCTAATAGTTATGCACACGCTGCCACCTAGCATACCCTAGTACGCTAGCTGTAATACACCCGCATTAATGGTAGGTCCATACTGAAGGGGGAATACATCTCTGCCAATATAAGTACAAACATAAATAAAAATATAAATATATAAACATTAATATAAATCCACATCTGCCAATGAGCCAGTGACGCAAATTTAGCTACCTGTAATATTCTTTGAAGTACATGTTATTGACTGGCAGTGGCATAACTAACGGGTGGGACGTTGTGGGGGGGGG
>JAHWFP010175599.1:29236-41867 GCA_023313725.1 Lithobius niger | reverse complement strand
TGCCAGGGCTGTTATAGGCGATTTACGGCACTAAAAGATTAGTTTTTCTGATTTTTTTTTTAGTTATTTTGACTGTGATATTGTATCTGATGTTTTGAGGTATTTTGATTTTGATATGTCGCTGATATTCTTGATGCTGTTTCTGATATTGTTAGCATTCCTATTTTTTCATCATTGCTCATTTTTCGTGATATTATCAGTTGCCAGTGTGTAGGCTTAAGTGTCTAACCGTTTTTTAGTTACTTCCTTGATAGGAAACTGTCTCACTGTTGAAACATCATATTATTATGCTATTTTCCTTGCACCATGCGCTTGTATACACTTTTTATGTTGTAATCTGGTTCACACAAGTTACTACAGAACTATGGGCCGTTTACATAATAAACCTATCATTATTTTTTTTTTAAATAAGTAAATAAAAGTGGACAACAGGGTTTTCAAAAACCGACATTCGCGATTAATAAAAAATTTGAAAGAAAAATGTTAAAAACAAAAGTGTACAAGAGATGGATTACAAAATTTATTCAGGGGCTCTGGCCCGAAGCCACATACCCCTAGTTACAATATGTAAGCTACAACTTAACAGCTACAATCTACTGTCATGTACTACAACATGTAATAACCAAAATACACCTCCAACCACCTGCAAGAGACGCCTTAAACTACTAAACAATGTGCGGAGATAGCAGCCTTTTTATCAAAACCTACTCTAGAAGAAAAATATAAACTTAATCTACGTAACACTTGTCAATTATTCATAAAGGACCGATCATTATTTATCTCAAGGAAAGGGGAGGTCGGAGAAAATGGCCGGGGGTGGGGGGGAATGGATTTTTTAAAAACCCATTCGAAGAAGGAGTCATGCCCTTCAAAGGCGGGGGATCACACAAAAAAAAGCTGACTTAAGTGGAGGATAAAGTAATTTTTGAACCTGAAAAAGGACACGTTCAACAGCACAATTTTTAAAACAGCCTCAGGTTCTGGGGGGAAAGTCCTTGTACCACTAACATCATAAGGGTTTGACGGGCAAGCTCCACTCCCCTCCCCAGACCCCATATGATGTGAGTGTTTTAAAGCTGTTCGTATCAGTATTCCAACCCCCTGTAAATTCTTGGTACTATCTATAGTGTAGTTTTTTTATCTATAAACTTTCTAGAAAAACATTGCCTCTTGGTTCCTTGGCTTTTTGTCCCGTTATAAGGCAGGCGGAATGTATCTTTTGTACGATTTTATTCCTACCTGCTGTGAAACTGATCGCCAATTGTGAAAACTTTCTCTTCAGAGACGCTTCCACGTTTTTTTGTATGGAAATAGCGTTTTTGGTTACGATAGTGTGTTGCTTTTGAAGGGCATTAATTTATCCAGCTGCATACTAGTGTATCCCCGTTGAATCCTTTCTCAACAATGCTCTTGATGAAAGTCCGACCCATGAGTGAGTGCTTTATTCAGAGAGCTACAACCATACCTGGCCACCAGCCCCACCTCAAAGGGTTTTAGCGAGCGTTAACCGCACCCGGTCATCTGCCCGACGGAGCCCTAAGGCCCTGTGTCCGCAACACCCAGAATGGATTCTCAGGAGGTCACCCGCCCAAGTACCAACAGGCTAGGTAACAAAGTTTTCACCCTTTGTTGTTGACCGGTTGTCGTTGATTTAACAATTGTTTCTTATTGTCATGCTCGTTAAACCCTTTGAAACCCTTCGTAACTTCTGTAACTCCCTCTCTTGGTCAACTCTGAAACTTGGAGTTCCTTTTTTTCCTGCCTAAATCTTTTGAATATGGTGGACGTACAGTACATTATCCTCTGTCCTCAACAAAACAAAATGACTGGCACAGCACGGCCATTTTGACAAGGCTTAACAGAAAACGGCAAGGAATGAGATGGAGATTCCTCTTGCTAACTTCTGACTTTCTCGTCACTGGGATCCGTTAATGGAACATTGTGCTTAGTTGTAGGAGTGGAAAGGAGATGGAGTCACACCCATATATGTTTAGAGTTTGGAGCCTCAATGATGTTATTGAGAAAGTTCGACATTGTTGATATAACCAAGAATAAATCCCTACTGACCAGTCTGAAATGGTGTCGACTTCGTTTATTTTACCCTCTTTGCCAGATCTTTGCCAATCTCTTCCCCTCCAAGTCAGGGATCCCTGACAGTTACTTTGTTGGAAAAC
Organism: Lithobius niger; assembly: GCA_023313725.1. NCBI lineage: Eukaryota > Metazoa > Arthropoda > Chilopoda > Lithobiomorpha > Lithobiidae > Lithobius > Lithobius niger. Next base: position 39,693 of record JAHWFP010175599.1, on the reverse strand, counting down.
ACGAAGTCTAGGAAAGGTGGTCAGCAAGTGAGTGAATCCGGATACAGCCTCTCAAAAGTTTAAAGGGAATAGGGAATGAGTGGGGTGCGGGCCAACCCGGGCCCTCTTAGACGTCCCCTGAATCGGTTCATCACGCTCTGCTCCCGGCCACTATCTACGTAACAAAGTTGAACTCAAAGTATTAGTCTTAAAGTCTTAAAGACAAGTATTAAGAGCAAGTATAAGTAAGTAACAATCACTTTAATCGCTTTTCATTCTTCGTATACGTGTTATGTCTTTGCTACGGTGCCTAACATTTTCGTCTAAACCGTTGATTGTTGATGGGTAAAATGAAAGAAACCGTGTTTCAGCTAAAGGCATATAGTTTCGAATCAAACTAAGCCACGTTGTTAAACACCTAAACACGATGGAATGACTTTCTTATTTCGTAAATGCGGGTTTTCAGAGCTGAAATGAATTGTTTCAAACTGCACACCAACAATTACTGCGGAGCATGAGGTTTATCATTGCTATCTTGCAGAGTGGCCGACAACAAAAAGACCTAAGTGAAAACAAAACAATAATCAGGTGTTAGTAACATAGTCAGGTGTTCAGTGTGCCCTAGGGACTTGCGCCGCCCTGTCTTAACTGCTTTGTTCTCTCAACAAGTCTCATTGCAGACTGGTGTTAGACTATTTAACTGGATTCGAAACTCATAGGGAATTACGTGTTATTGCAGAGGGAAATCCTTCATCGCTATTTAGAATCTTCAGAGAAAAGACTAGCGCATCTCGTAATCACCCCTATACATGGATCAAAAACTGTTGACTGACGATTTGGCTAAGGCTGATTTACTAAATAAAACAATTGTGGGAAATTTTACTGACGACAATGGCATTTAGCCAGCTTCTACCATTGCTGTGGCACATAAATTTTGCAGTGTGGCAGTCGATAATGGTGTGATTGCATCTGCCCTTTCCCAGGCTAAGAAAAGCAAAGCTGTGGGCCCTGATGGCTTATCAGTTTTTTTATATAAGCAAATGGCTGATGAGATAACGTATCCACTAATGAAGATTTTCAATAAATCCTTGAAAACAGGTAAATTGCCTAAGATGTGGAAGACTGCCACTGTCATTCCAATCTTTAAGAAGGGGAATGCAGTTTTACCAGTTTCGTTGACATGTGTTCCTTGCAAGATATTGGAGAGGATTGTGTGCAACAAGATTATATCTTACCTCAGAAGTGAGGATCTGTTGGATAATGACCAATTTGGGTTTCGGGCTGGTAGATCGACTACACTTCAGTTGCTCGTCAGTCTCGATGATTGGTTGATGCATTGTGATGCAGGGATCTCCACTGATGTCATTCTCACAGATTATGCTAAGGCATTTACTAGGTGTCCCATTGTAAACTGTGTTTAAAGCTCTCAACTTTGGGCATTCGATGTGTCCTCTTGAAGTGGATTGGCGATTTTGTCGAAGGTAGAACACAGGTGGTGCATGTGGGTAAGTCTGAAACACCGCCAAGAGAGGCCACTAGCGGGGTGCCACAGGGTTCAGTTTTGGGACCGCTACTATTCTCTCTCTACGTCATGGATCTGCATTCTAATGGAAATGGCACATGTATTGCAAACATGTCCGCAAACGCTATCAAGCTGTATGATCGAATATTTGGCAACTAGCTCTTGCAGGCGATAAATGTAAGGTGTTCCATGTGGGATCTTCAAATAAATTGAAAGTATATGAAATTGTAGTTCGGGAACTAAAACATGAGTTGACATGTAAAGACCTTGGTGTGTGGTTTTGTCGCAGCTTAAAGTGGTCTACATATTGTGCTCAAATTGTCAAATCAGCCCGACAGAGATCTGCCATTGTCCGTCGATGCTTCTCGTCTGGGGATCGCAAGACGCTTTTCTGGGCATCTGAGTTTTTGTTAGACCCATCCTGGAATACGCCTCCCAGGCCTGGTTGCCAAACCTTGTAAAGGACATAAATCTGGTTGAGTCAGTCCAGCGATCATTTACAAAGGCTGCGAGGTTTATTGCATTGTTCATATAAGGAACGTCTGCGATTGTTGGGGGCTGACACTCTGGAATTGTACAGGCCCAAAATTTGATTTAACACTGACCTTTTTGATGCTACATAACATGGTGAATTTTAATTATGTGTATTTTTTTGAGCTTCGAAAGGAAAGTGTGACTAGGGCACACTCGTTGAAACTGGTGGAGAGAAGTTACTCCATGACATGTCGGCGCCAGTTTTTTCTTTTCGTTTGGGGTTGTGAAGGCCTGGAACTCATTGCCGAATCATGTGCTGACGGCCACCAATGTTGCATCTTTTCAGGAAAAACTGTCAAAGTTAAGTAGCCATCTCCTGTCGTCGTTTATCCATTACTCCTTAGATTAGTTTGGCGGGTCTATTTAGGCAATTTTATCAACTCGAACAACCATCTTTTGTCGTTTCACCATTCTTTTAAAGATTGTGGGCGGGCGTTAAGTGACCTTTTATCGTCCCTGCCCTGTCCTGTCGTGATTTGTATTCCGCGACGAATGATTATTTATTTATTATACTTGAGGCTACAGAAAGAGTATTTTACCCACTTTTGTGTTTGGCGAGAGCAAGTGATAGGTCCCATACTATATAAGCTGGGCACTGTTCAGTGGTTTGCACGAGCAAGTTGCTCCGTTGCTTTCGAGCCCTGGTCAACGGATGTTGCCACTTGTCAAACCTGCCACTCCGCTGTTTGAGTCGCTTTTTTTGCAGAACATGGAAGATAAACTGGTACGTCCTTTAGGAGGCTTTCACACAACACAATGGATCAGCCCCGAGATATTTTTCAAAGCTCGGTTTCTATGGCAAGCCATCATCCCAACGGCTAAAGCTGTGCCTCTGATGTTGCGTCACGGCCTAGCTCCGGGATAAAAGTGAATTCGAACTTTACCAATGTGTTACTGAAAGGTATATTACCAAAACTAGTTTAGCTACAGAGTCCATTCCGTTCTCGTGCAACATCAACAACAACTAATTCTAACCCATGAGCGACTCAGATGTTAACGCCACAGCCAATAAAGAACGATATCCGCCCATCGTGATCGAACGCAAGCCACAACTCTAATCATATTAAATACGATGAGAAAAGGCCATTATGGGGTCTCTGTTCCCCGGCGAAGAGATGGGGGAGAGGCATGGTAGGTTAGGGGAATGTGTCTTGACACACACATCCGCCTTCAGGTAAAACTCGCTCGTGTCAAGCGCACATACACGCACACACACGTCGCGCTCCACGCGGATAATGGGCTAAAAATAGCATTCGCAGCAACGCGGCCTTTGGCCACTCGATTACCTATTCAAACGCGTGAATATTGATGAGGCGAAGCTCTGGCTAAATCGACGGTTGCCGCGGTCGTCTTACTAGGCTGCGGTTTCAGTTGACCAGCGCTCACAGCGCCATCGCCTGGGAGACACGGTTAACTAATCTGTTGGCGCTGTGGTCTCTTTCCCATGAGCAATGGTTTAGTAATGTCTAGCGCGCTGCTTGCTGTGTTGGTGATTTAACGTCGTTGTTTGACTTCGTACTGTGCTGTTACTGTGTTTCGGCCACAGTTTTGGGAGAGGAACCCTTTGTGCCACCCAACTGATACAGTTTTGGGCAACTAGCCTTTTAGACGGGACCAAAATCAATTCTGGGGCGCCTGGGGCTTGTTCATTTTTTTTGACACGGACAATCCATATCCCAAGCTTCACTACGGATCTCAGTAGAATATGATAGAAAATGAAATGATAGTAATTTTTTTTCTCCAAATTACGTGCCTCTCTTGCTCTGTCACGCTCGCTGTGGTGTATTGACGAGAGTTCAGTGGTAGTGAATGGTAAAGCAAGATGTTATGGCTTAGCTAGTAAAAATGACGCTGGTTACTTGGTTCCATTGGGTTTATTGCGGTGGAGGTTGCAATTTTACGCTCGCCCGACTTACACGCGAAATAACCCTTGCGGTTTTACACAGGCTGTTTACGGGACTTTAAAGATATAGGAAAAAGCAGGAAAGTATTGGTGGTAAATAATAGATGGACTTACATAATGCTAAAGAATAATTTTGGTACAAGGATCGAAATATTGGGTAGACAAAAAGGCGAATAAATTATGAAGATTTCACTCCTAGGTGTTACAGTTAGGAGGAATTGGAATGGAATGAATTAATACAACAAGTGGCAACCATGCATGGCAAACAAAGCATGACACCATGACTACAATGCACGTCATGGCATGCATGCGCACATTGGCCTATAATAATAGAGTCTGGGCTAGACTCGAACTTCTTGGGAGCTCCTCTGTAAGGTCATCCGCCACAGGCCCAGGAACAGTCCACCACTCCATACCGGCGCCGAGCTGGGGCCGATGACCTTAGTCTTCAATCAATGTGGCGTCCGCAAGGTCTACCCACAAACGTCCGGCGCATCAGTACAGGATGGTGGCAGCTCAAACGCCAGCAACGGCTGCCGATACAGCGGCTAAACGTATAACATCAGGAACCGTGCCCCAAAACTTGTCCTGCCCAAACTTCTCCCCCAAAACTTATCCGACCAAATATATCATCCGGTATGACGCCAGAGATCCATAGCAACCCTTGGGTTCTGGAATGCCCGTGTGAAAAAAAAGTTATTTGCGACCTGGGGCAATACCATAAGAACCGTCTTTATTTTTGTGCATTTACCCACCTGTACCTGTATTTGTTCGTCTTCTTCATATTCTCGCTTCACTGGTTGGAGGTCCCAACTCTGTTTGGGGTTCCTTCCAAAGCCCCTGCATCAGTGTGCGGTCCCGGGTGTGCCCCTCTGCCCCCCCCCCTCCGCCCACCCCCCATTGCGATCCTGGTTTTAGATGGCAAAAGAAGTGAATTTTTGGGCATCCTCACGAATTAATATTGTGATTCAGTGGATATTTTTTTATTAACGTAATTCATTCATGCGAGTCTAATGTTACTCTTTGACTTTGTTCATTGGAGAAACTTTCATTTTCACGAGTCTTTTAAATGTTTTATTTGGTATTTCGGTGAAACTAATTGTATGTGATTTTTTTTCTTTTGTTGTCTAACGCTTCAGTGAAAACTCAAGTGTTGTGGTTATTCAAAATTCTGTCCGTTCATCCCTTGGTGGTTCTGTAAGTATTCAGGGCGGTGCCGCAGAAGCCGTAGAAGCATTGGGGGGGCCCCCCCCCCCCCCCGTCAGGGAATGACTAAGATTATCGTCGGGAAACAGCTGGAAGTCGTAGTCCATACGATTAATAAAATTCGTACTAATTTAGGAAAAAAAACGAGTTGACCGTTTTGTTTGCTAGTAGCCCTATATTGCTACCCCATCACTTCCATGATTTAAGAGCTGTTTTAGCTGATGCAGCAACTTCAACTAAATATGTACAATATATTGAAAACTTGTTAAGGATTCAAGCTAAAAATAACTTCGTCGTTTGAATTCGTGATCAATATCACTGAGCTTTGCGAATATCGTGTACAGTGGCTAAACAAAAAAATCGATGTACGTTAGACCATCAACGCTATGATTTAACAGGCTTCTTTGTAACGAAACACGTCTGTGATGCCAACTTATCCCTAAAAGAAGGCCAGATTTTAAACACCAACTCACAACGCGAAGTTTGTGATGGGTCATAGGGACTTTCAGTTAATGAAAGGCGCCTTTTAACCTTTTCAACTTCTACCTGCAGCACCGTAGAATCTGCGAGCAATATTAAGAAAATAACGGTAAATTAAATAAATGTACACTGAGCAGCAGCGCCGTGAATTTTCAAAACTAAAACGAGATCACGTGACCCACATCATCCTATTGGATGACGGAGAATCTGGAACGTGGATGCTGTGTTTAGAATATGGGCAACGCTATCGAAACGGCGAACCGGTGTCTTTAAGGAACGACATCTAAACCTTTCGCCATTTGAAATGTAAGCAGAAATATTATACAAACCTAAATTATTCAATTTTAGTTAAAGATAGTGTTTTAATATTCGAAAAACTAATTTATAAGCACATCACTGAATTTAATTTGTAAAAGGAATGTATAAAAAAAATTGATTAGGATTAGGTTTTCACAATCTCGTGCGGAAGAATGTCTAAGAAAAACCGCTTAATTTTCCGTAACAGTATGTTGCAAAGCCAAAAAGACAGTATGTTCTCGGGAATCCAAAAAAAAAAGGCTCTCAAATCGCCTAGGAGCAAACTTAGCTAAGGAGCAGAGCTAAAAGTATTGTTAGGATTAACTTAAACATGGGATCACTTGCTTACTGAATGCTGGATTTCTCAGTGATACGGTTTTTTTTTAGCCTTCAGTCAAACACACGCCAGCGACTTTTCCGGGGCTGCACCAAAGGGAGAAGGTCACGAGGCGACGTTTTCGGGGAGGGGGAGGCAGGCAAGCGTGTATGGGGGAGGGGGCAGGAGTGTGGGGATTGGGGGTTACAGGAATTGTGGGGGAGAGGGCATATGTGGGAGTCATTCACATGTTCGGTCTTCGGTTTGATAAATTTAAAACCAAAGACTAAACATCTGGAGGGAGGCAGGGGGGGGGGGGAGGGGAGTGCGCAGCATGCGCACGGGCACAACTAGTCTATATACATATTTCGCTTAGGAGCAAACTTAGCTAAGAAGCAGAGCTAAAAGGATTGTTAGGGATCAGGATTAAACAAAGCTTCAATAATCAGCAAGAGGGCGATCGGGCTCATTCTTCCCACGGTAGCAAAGAAAAACGGGAGCGGCCGACAATGGGAACGGATATGCGCCCCAACAATTAGAAACAAACACTATTGCTTCAATAATGCTGACTATTACAGCCGAGTTGAAGCAGCGGGAATCAGATAGGCCGGCGTATGTTACGCCGGGGAACAACTAGTAGCATAAAATGCTCCAGCTTCCTGGGTCCGCCCCACACCCCATTGATGGATTTCACAGCGCTCCCCCATGCCTCCCAACTGGCTTCACGAAGCTTTTGCCAAAGTAGAAAAAATATTCAAAAGAATAAAAAATTTTCTTTGCCCCTTTCCCCCTTCGGGGAATCATTGCTCCCCCGAGTCAGGTTAGTGGGCGCCACGACTTTAAGTATTTCATTCGCTTTGACGCCTCAATCTAATAGATTCTTCAAATTCGTTAAATATTCTGTCCTCTTATCCTTGGTTGTGTTTTGCTTGGTGATTACAAAAAAAAAAAAAAAAACCTTGTAATTCTTTAAATATTCTATCTTTTTCGTACCTGGGTGAATTTTTTGTTCTTGAGGTTCGCTAAATTCTCTGTCCTTTGATGATGCTTTGGTTGGTGGTACAAAAAATTCCTTGAGGTTTATTTTTAATTTCATCTCTTTGAAACTTTGATTGTTGATAATCTTTAAATTTTCTGTCGATTGATCCCATTGTAATGCTTGCTTTGTCGTTCAATGAATACCTTGTTATTCTGCAAATATTTTATTTTTTGATTTGTCAGTAAATCTTTAATCTGAGTCATGAGATTAGTTAAATTTTCTCTCCTTGACGGGTGACCTCCCATGAGATCGAAAACCCATCAGATCCAAATGATCGAACATGCCATAGAATAGAAATGCCAACAGAAAGAAAATATGCTCTGCCCATCAGATAGAATTTTTTCATTATTCATTTTCTTCCCCATCACATACGATTTTTTTCCCATCAGAAAGAATTTTATTTTGGCTAACCAATACGTCAAAACCAGTTTATAAGGGTTCATGCAAAATAAGAGTAGTAGTTTCTTGCTATTATTATTATTATTTCTTTTTTTTTGCTTGTTTGTTTATTCTGTCCGGCGCTACTTGAATTGAGGTGGCAACACCATGACAGCTGATAGGTTGTATGAAGTGATTGTGGTTTGCATTGTAAGCATTTCAGTAATTTTTTTTTATTGTTTGCATTCGTATTGTTTTAGAAGTTCAGTTACTGAGTTTAAAGTTTGTGCGCCCACGTACACCAGGGAGCAAGCGGTAAAATTAAGCCTAACGTAATCGCGGGCACTTTTTTTCTATATAGCGACGGTTTTTCAAATGCAGATTTTGATCCGCTAGATGGGCGCCATCTAGGGACTGTGATATTGCTAACGTTAACCGCTGGGCACGTGGATGTACCAACTTTACATTCAATAATTAAGGAGACACGCGTCTTGTTTGTTGTGTAAAAAGAAATTTATTTGCGCATTCCTTCGCTTGTTGAAATCAAGTGCTAGATACAAGTGCGCTAGATGCTGCAGCTTGTCATTCGGCGAATAGGCACCTTTAAGGGAATCTACTAAACCCACAAATCCATGTCGGGAGCTTCCGCCCCTTACGACACAAAGGCTATGGGACAACCCCGTTCATAACTGAGGAAGACTCCCATTCGAAAGATGCCTCCTTTCATGCGTTCATTCGAAATTTCAATTCGCTCGGGATAATAACAGTAATGACTATTAGCCTATTACACGATTCAACAATTCAAAATAGGTTTTGAACGATACCAATTGTTGACTATATTTTGACTATATTGACTATAAATTGTTTGTTTTTGCTTTACTCGTGTTTTCTTTGAGATTGACTTATATATTTCACCTCCTCTTTGTATTCTGCTTTTATCTCCGTTTTCATATATTTGTAGTGTGTATATATGAATCAAAGGTTATACAGGTTATGTAGGTTATATAGGTTATATATATATAACCTATATAACCTACATAACCTGTATAACCTTTGATTCTGTGTGCAAAAGTGCTAGTTCAATTGTTTTTATTTGTCTGCTGCTCTCAAACAACACGCGAGTATTAGCTCTTGCGGAATGAGTGTTTGCTTTTGCGGTAATTTTGTAATATGTGTTGGGTGAATAAACTAACTTACTTACTTACTACTTACGATAAAGCTTTATTCATATTATAATGTGGCGATTATTGGTACGTCCGACTGGGCCTCAGCACTAACGCCACAGCTAAGGGAGGAGCTACGATTTTACATGGGGGCCAGATTTTAGTTTACGCAGAGATGGTGAAAAAGGGGCCAAAGTCTAGGTTCAGTCCGCATGATGTTTTATAGTTATAATTAGGAGCGTTGGAGGGCTCACGCTCGTCTGACTTACTTTACCTTTCCTCAGGGCCTAACTTCGAATGTCAGGAAATCTAGGCTTACTTAGGGTCTAACGGAATAACTACAGTATTGGTGTTCATTGTTTGGTTATAATAATGAATTTATAATTGGTTATAAATAAATCTGCTATCAACGGGGTTGCTGTGATGCACAAACAACAGGGTTGGACTGGTTTGAATTTACGTTGGGGGGACTTAGGGGAAAATTGGGAATAATTCTAATTAAGCTAGCCGAAATTACCTTGTGGACCGGGATGGTTGGTGGACGCTGGCGGAATGAATTTAAATTCGGTTCACCCCCTCGTTGTTGAGAGCACCGGGTAGAAAACCACGCGAGCTCGAGCCATTACAATTGATGACGCACATTAATTACAAGTAATTAGTAGGTTATATATTGTTACAATAATTGGTCACACAACATCATTTAGCAAACAATGGGAATTACTTTTGAAGTGACAATGGGTTGTTAAAATATTACGTCATCTTAATCTTGGACTTGAATTCGTAAGTGACGTCAACAGTGGGACTTCGTTGGGGTAGCATGGTTTCAACGTTGGTTAGCCCGAAATAAATCTCACAACAATAACAAACGGTGAAATCAAAGAATGCCCATTCTTACAATTTTGACTTTCACAGTTCAAACAGAAACGTGTGTAAAACTTAATTCTCCAGTGTTGGATTAACCCACTTTAAACTTCATTTCAATACCTCCTTCCAACGTGAACAGAAAGTGGATTAATGCCGTCTTACGTCATTCGTTAATGTTTTCTCCTGCGGCACTAATCCTATTTTCGTATTCTTCACGATGTCGCGTTTCAGTCATCTTATTACCCGCTGAATTTAACGTCCAAAGGTGAAAAGTTTTAGTAATCCTTTAAAAGTTTTAATCTTTTAAAATTTACGTTCTTTCTGTCAGAAGCCTCAAAACGCCTTACGTGGAGTTTTAAGCACAATGTTTTCAGTTTTTAAGTACCTTAAAACTGCTTGCTACAAAGCAGCAGTGACAACGCCGAGTGCAACGGTTGAGCATTTTCCTAATTTCATCGAAATCTTCAGCAAGCGAATAGGCCAAAAGCGACTGCTCCAGTTAATAGTGACGTCATACGTGGATCGTTTTAGAACGTACTTGCTGAATGAATCGATGAAAAAATGGCGCCCAATGTCACGAATGGCGTGTTTTAAAAACGTAAGCTCACCGTTGAATGGCTCACCGTCACTTTTACGTCATGCGTGCGTTGTTAAGGGAGTTGCTAAGTGAGTTGTTTAAGATAAATGTCGGCCGATAAATACGTTTATAGAAGAGTGACTTGTTTCCTTTTTTTAGCGCACAGAGGGACGCTCTGAATGGCGACCAGCTCCACCCA
>JAHWFP010175599.1:1625-17487 GCA_023313725.1 Lithobius niger | reverse complement strand
TTTTGGTGTGTTGACATCACTCCTTTAAAGGGCCGAACCATTCGGAACGTGGTGGCCCCTTTTACCAGTTTTGGTTTTTGATATGATATCACTCCTTTTTTTTTTAATTGTGTATTGACTCAACTCCACTACCGTGCAGCTGTGCAATAAAGTGCCACGTCGACAAGAAATTGGTTTTCAACAATTTGCTACTACCTTTTGCCTATAGGCCGAACCATTCTCAACTTGGTTACCGAACTTTGGCCGTCCAATGAGAGACGATGCCGACAATACTAACAATGGTTATAACAATATTTTCGTACTTACGCGCCCTCCCACGCCATTCCCGTTACGCCCCCAGCCTCCAAACCATAAAAGATACGCAGTTCGTATTGTACTGCACCCATTCGTCCAGTTTCATAGCTGGAAGCATTCCCGTTATCTCGGTATCGATGAATAATCACCCTATGGGATTTAACATGGGGATGAGCGGAGTAGCTAGCTAGCTAGTAGTAAAACATTTACAACGTTATTGAGGGTCAGATTACGCATTGAAAGCAGCTTAGCTGGCATTCCTACACCAGTTAATTTTTGTCAGGTGGGTCATTGCTCTTGATTTCAACACAATTTAAGCTTTTGCACCGCATTATTTTTTTTCCCCAAGTACCTGAAATGTGCCCAACTATGCTTCAAGATATGACACTGACGCTATGGCGCCGTGCTACAATGGTTTACAACCTCGACAATTGAATTGATGTGATGTTTGTTGTGATGTTTGTTGCCTAACTTGGCGCGACACAGCGTTTGTCTAGATTTTAAAACTCAGTTGTTTCACATTATTCACACATTCAGAAATTATGGCCTCTAATTAGAGAAATAGGAGCTAGCCAAGAAAATAATACTCGAATTTTAATTTAATATGCTGCAAACCGCACTTTTATTTTAGCCCTGTTTTATTGTGATAGCAAACGTTATTATTATTAATGACAATTTAATAATAATAATAATAATAATAATAATAATAATAATAATAGTAATAATAATTTATTGTACAGAATGCACAACCGTAAAGGATGCTTGGGTGCGCAGTACAAATTAATAATAATGATTTAAATATAATAATATGTTTTGAGAGAAATGTATAAAGGTTGCACAAACTTGGGTGTGGACTGACTGTATACTTAAACACAGCTGTATACACAGTGCGAACACCTAAACGTAATTAAAAAAAAAACTATATAACCTTTTCAAAGTTTAAATTTTAAATGAAAGCTAATGTATTAAGAATAAATCTATTTGCTACTTAATATTTACATACAACAAAAACGATTAAAATTTAGTTACCTTTAACACAAAACTAGTTCCCAAAAATTATAATTAAAGTGCAATCATCAATACAAATGTAGAAAAAAATAAAAGAACAGCAATAATTAACTGAACAAAAAACGGCTTCGCCGTTTAGAAAAAAGGATTAGAGCTCGTATACCCATACCCACAGCTGTCAAGGCACACGAATAAAAACGGATTAGAGTTCACTCGAACGCAACGAACTATAATTTGAAGTCCAATTCCAGGTAACCAAGGATACGTTTTACTCAATGGTTATGTCAGAAAGTGAACACTGTTTGTATTTGAAATGTTTAATGTTTGTGTGTGTTCATGCACTTAATTTGTGTATTATACAGGCTTTTTTAAAATTTGTTTGTTTGTTTGTAGTGCAATCAGCAATACCCGTGTTGGAAAAAAATAAAAGAATAGCTAACAATAATAAAAACAAATATAATTGGAGCGGAGCCATACTGACACACGTACGTACACACAGCATTCAAATTACGCTTCAGGCAGTAAACCACTCAACCGAACAAATCAGGGATGAGCACAATTCCACTTCAATGGATTTGAGTCAGTTATCTAGACACCAAGTGAGCAGCAAGTCAAACCAAATCTATTTCTACTTACATATTGTTGATAAGCAATTCAATTCCAGATCAATTCCAATTCAATTTCATGAGTCAGAATCAATTCCAACCAAGTCACTGCTACGGTTCAGTGCAATTCAAATCATTGTCATATTTTGTGTATTTGCTATTTCAAATCATTTCCAATCAATTAATTAATTCCAATTCACTGACTTGCTCTTGATCCAGTCTTAGTTCCAGTCAATTCCCGGTTGATTCAGGAAATATTTTGACCCAATTCCATTCAATTCCACTCAATTCCGTCCAAGTCCAGAATAATTTCGGGTAAATTCTGACAAAATTTATTGTATTGCCGAAAATTTTGACAAATTTGGTGAATTTTGGGGCTGAAGTTGGGTAAATTGATTTGGATTTTGTGGAATTGGCCTGAATTTCAGGTTGATCAAATCGGGTCAAAAGAAAGAATTTTTAGTCAAATAAATCAAATCAAATCTAGGCAATGACAATCCAATGGATGACTTGGCAAGTCAAGTCAACCTGAGCACAACATGGGGTGAATTGCTGGCCATCCAGTCAATTCCTTCCAAGTCATTTTATAATTTCGCCAAATACCCAAGTCAAGATTTGAAGATTAATAAAGTCAATTCCATGAATTCATAACCTGGAATTGTCCAACGTGGAATCAATTCCACAAAAGTGGAATTGAGTCAATTAATTCCAAGTCCGGAATCGACTTGCTCCCATCACTGGAACAAATCATACTCGCTGAGCTTGGTTCCTGGGGGTAACTTTTGTGGACAGGGGGCTAACACTGCAAACTAATCGACTATCGACCAATCAGAAAAAAGATAGAAACAAGGGGGGGGGGGGGCACGGGCGTTACATTTATTTGCATTAACTCACTGTGTTAGGTGGGCGACTTATGTTATACGTTCGGTATTAGAATTCCACAAATCAGCTTCAGAAAATCGTGATTAAATCTTCAACGTATCCTAATAGCAAGTACTTAAATAAACACCTGCTTTGTGTTCCAAACAATACTGCCTTGTAGTTTGTTGCTGTCACGTGAATGAGGGTCGATACGATGACGAATCGTTCTGGTGACGATTTTGGGTCAAAAACGCTGCCAATTCGTGACGTGCGGACACTATGAGAGTTACCTTTGCTTGATCCAACCAGGTTAATTTTCGAAGGCACCCCTGGTTTGTTTTTGAAGATGTTGAGAGAAGAAGAACCTAACATTTCTTGCAGCAAACTATAGCAGTAAGAGAGAGTTTATTGAAAATTACTACACTTGTAGTATTAGTATTAATATATTAAGACCTTGTAAACCCTTACATGCCGGGGGCGGGGGGCGGGAAGGGGCAGAAGCTGAGACGTTTTTAGAAATTTTGACTGTTGAAAGTGGTTTTTTTTAGGTCCTAAAATGACTTTTTCTTTCAGTTTGGTCAATGTTTTTTTTTGTGACCTCCCATATTGACGGGACCTGAAATATGTACTGTATGACCGACGTCAAAAGGCAACTTGGAAGACATCACAGTGTCATTCTAACTCTCTTTGATGCCTCAACCACGCGCAATGGCTGTTTGCCGTGACGTCTCCATGAGTTAGCCAATGACGAACGAGAACAACGGCTGTTTGGCCGTCTAATTGGACTAGCCCAGTCATGTGATATGCACGTCACAGCAAACAGCCATGGCGCGTGGTATAGATAGTCATTGCTATCTATCACCATCCATTATGTTCGCTTTGTCAGCTCGAGTCACTATTAGCAAGACCTATCTCACTAAGCAACCACCTATCTCACTCTTGCTATTAGCAACGGATCTTTTTTAATTCTCAAAAGAGCTCTTTGTTGTTCAACTGAAAAATTGAGAGGGTAAAAAAATGCATAACTCTCCAATTTCCTCCCCCCCGGCGCCCCTCCCCGGCGATAAATAACGATCGGTCCCTTAATTAAATGCAAATAACAAATGGGTGGAGCTGGTCGCCATTCAGAGCGTTGGTCCCTCTGTGCGCTAAAAATAAGGAAACAAGTCACTCTTCTATAAACGTATTTTTCGGCCGACATTTATCTTAAACAACTCCCTTAGCAACTCCCTTAACAACGCAAGCATGACGTTAAAGTGACGGGGAGCTTACGTTTTTAAAACATGCATTTAGTGACATTGGGCGCCATTTTTCTCATCGATTCATTAAGCAAGTATATACGTTCTAAAACGATCCACGCATGACGTCACTATTGACTGGAGCAGTCGCTTTTGGCCTATTCGATCGCTAAAGATTTCGATGAAATTAGGAAAATGCTCAACCGTTGCACTCGACGTTGTCACTGCTGCTTTGAAGCAAGCAGTTTTAAAAACTGAAAACATTGTGCTTAAAACTCCACGTAAGGCGTTTTGAGGCTTCTGACAGAAAGAACGTAAATTTTAAAAGATTAAAACTTTTAAAGGATTACTAAAACTTTTCACCTTTGGACGTTAGATTCAGCCGGTAATAAGATGACTAAAACGCGATGTCGTGAAGAATAAGAAAATAGGATTAGTGCCGCAGGAGAAAACATTAACGAATGACGTAAGACGGCATTAATCCACTTTCTGTTCACGTTGGAAGGCGGTATTGAAATGAAGTTTAAAGTGCGTTAATCCAACACTGGAGAATTAAGTTTTACACACATTTCTGTTTGAATTGTGAAAGTCAAAATTGTAAGAATGGGCATTCTTTGATTTCACCGTTTGTTATTGTTGTGAGATTTATTTCGGGCTAACCAACGTTGAAACCATGCTACCCCAACGAAGTCCCACTGTTGACGTCACTTACGAATTCAAGTCCAAGATTAAGATGACGTCATATTTTAACAACCCATTGTCACTTCAAAAGTAATTCCCATTGTTTGCTAAATGGTGTTGTGTGACCAATTATTGTAACAATATATAACCTACTAATTACCTGTAGTTAATGTGCGTCAACAATTGTAATGCCTGGAGCTCGCGTGGTTTTCTACCCGGTGCTCTCAACATTGAGGGGGTGAACCGAATTTAAATTCATTCCGCCAACGTCCACCAACCATCCCGGTCCACAAGGTAATTTCGGCCAGCTTGATTAGAATTATTCCCAATTTTTCCCTAACTCCTCCCCCCCCCCCCCCAACGTAAACTCAAACCAGTCCAACCCGTTGTTTGTGCATCATAGCAACCTCGTTGATAGCACATTTATTATTAACCAAAACCAAACAATAAACACCAATATTGTTAAAAGTAAGACTAGATTCCCGGACATTCGAAGTTAGGCCCTAAGCAAAGGTAAAGTGTCTCCGTGTAAGTCAGGCGAGCCCGAGCCCTCCAATTAGAACTATAAAACATCAAGTGGAATGAACACAGACGTTTGCCAGACTCTTTTTCCCCATCTCAGCTTAAACTAAAATCTAGCCCACAAGTAAAATCGTAGCTCCTCCCTTAGCTGTGGCGTTAGTGCTGAGGCCCAGTCGGACGTACCAATAATCGCCACGTTATAATAAAAAAATCGACTGTTGCAGTGAACGATCAGGCAGCACCGAGCAAATACTGGGAAACAACCACGGGTCAAACAAATCCCCGGGCGAAGCCGGGTACGATGCTAGTAATATGAATAAAGCTTTATCCCGAGCGAACTGGAATCTCGAATGAACGCATGAAACGAGGCATCTTTCGAATGGGAGTCTTCCTAAGTTATGAACAGGGTTGTCCCATAGCCTTTGCGCCGTAAGGGGCGGTCCCCCCCCCCGACATAGATTTGTGGGTTTAGCAGATTCCCTTAAAGGTGCCTATTCATCGTATGACAGGCTACAGCATCTAGCGCACTTGTATCTAGCACTTGATTTCAACAACCGAAGGAATGCACAAAGAAATTTCTTTTTACACAACAAACAAGACGGGTGTCTCCTTAATTACTGAGTGTAAAGTTGGTGCGTCCACGTGGACCAGGGAGCAAGCGGTTAACGTTAGCGATATCACTGTCCCTCGATGGCGCCCAACTAGCGGATCAAAATCTGCATTTCAAAACGGTCGATATATAGAAAAAAGCCCCGTGATTACGTTAGGCTTAACTTTACCGATTGCTCCCTGGTGCAGGTGGGCGCACAAACTTTACACTCAGTAACTGAACTTCTAAAACAATACGAATGCAAACAATAGAAACAAATTACTTAAATGCTCACAATGCAAACCACAATCACTTCAAGCAACCTATCAGCTGTCATCGTGTTGCCACCGCAATTCAAGTAGCGCCGGACAGAATAAACAAACAAGCAAAAAATAAATAAAAAATAATAATAATAGCAAGAAACTACTACTCTTATTTTGCATGAACCCTTATAAACTGGTTTTGCCGCATTGGTTATCCAGGACGTTTTTTCTGTGGGTACAAAATAAAATTCTATCTGATGGGAAAAAAATTTTACGTGATGGGGAAGAAAATTAATAATGAAAAAATTCTATCTGACGGGCAGAGCACATTTTTTTTCTGTTGGCATTTCTATTCTATGGCATGTTCGATCATTTGGATCTGATGGGTTTTCGATCTCATGGGAGGTCACCCGTCAAGGAGAGAAAATTTAACTAATCTCATGACTCAGATTAAAGATTCACTGACAAATCAAAAAATAAAATATTTGCAGAATAACAAGGTATTCATTGTACGACCAAGCAAGCATTACAATGGGATAAATCGACAGAAAATTTAACGATTATCAAGAATCAAAGTTTCAAAGAGATGAAATTAAAAAAAAAAACCTCAAGGGATTTTTTGTACCACCAACCAAAGCATCATCAAAGGACAGAGAATTTAGCGAATCTCAAGAACAAAAAATTCACCCAGGTACGAAAAAGATAGAATATTTAAAGAATTACAAGGTTTTTTTTTTTTTTTTTGTAATCACCAAGCAAAACACAACCAAGGATCAGAGGACAGAATATTTAACGAATTTAAAGAATCTATTAGATTGAGGTGTCAAAGCGAATGAAATACTTGAAGTCGTGGCGCCCACTAACCTGACTCGGGGGAGCAATGATTCCCCGAAGGGGGAAAGGGGCAAAGAAAATTTTTTATTCTTTTGAATATTTTTTCTACTTTGGCAAAAGCTTCGTGAAGCCAGTTGGGAGGTATGGGGGAGCGCTGTGAAATCCATCAATGGGGTGTGAGGCGGACCCAGGAAGCAAATTTGTACGAATTTTATTAATCATATGGACTACAACTTCCAGCTGTTTCCCGACGATAATCTTAGTCATTCCCTGACGGGGTTAGGGGGGGGGGACAATGCTTCTACAGCTTCTGCGACACCGCCCTGAATACTTACAGAATCACCAAAGGATCAACGGACAGAAATTTGAATAACCACAACACTTGAGTTTTCACTGAAGCGTTAGACAACAGAAGAAAAAAATCACATACAATTGGTTTCACCGAAATAACAAATAAAACATTTAAAAGACTCGTGAAAATGAAAGTTTCTCCAATGAACAAAGTCAAAGAGTAAGATTAGACTCGCATGAATGAATTACGCTAATAAAAAAATATCCACTGAATCACAATATTAATTCGTGAGGATGCCCAAAAATTCACTTCTTTTGCCATCTAAAACCAGGATCTCAATGGGGGGGGGGGGGGGGGCAAAGGGGCCCCCCCGGGACCGCACACTGATGCAGGGGCTTTGGAAGGAACCCCAAACAGAGTTGGGACCTCCAACCAGTGAAGCGAGAATATGAAGAAGACGAACAAATACAGGTACAGGTGGGTAAATGCACAAAAATAAAGACGGTTCTTATGGTATTGCCCCAGGTCACAAATACATTTTTTTCACACGGGCATTCCAGAACCGAAGCGTCTCTATGGATCTCTGGCGTCATACCGGATCATATTTTTGGTCGGATAAGTTTTGGGGGAGAAGTTTGGGCAGGACAAGTTTTTGGGCACGGTTCCTGATGTTATACGTTTAGCCGCTGTATCGGCAGCCGTTGCTGGCGTTTGAGCTGCCACCATCCTGCGCTGATGCGCCGGACGTTTGTGGGTAGACCTGGCGGACGCCACATTGATTGAAGACTAAGGTCATCGGCCCCAGCTCGGCGCCGGTATGGAGTGGTGGACTGTTCCTGGGCCTGTGGCGGATGACCTTACAGAGGAGCTCCCAAGAAGTTCGAGTCTAGTCCAGACTCTGTTATTATAGGCCAATGTGCGCATGTATGCCATGACGTGCATTGCATTCCATTCCGATTCCTCCTAACTATAACACCTAGGAGTGAAATCTTCATAATTTATTCGCCTTTTTGTCTACCCAATATTTCGATCCTTGTACCAAAATTATTCTGCAGCATTATGTAAGTCCATCTATTATTTACCACCAATACTTTCCTGCTTTTTCCCATATCTTTAAAGTCCCGTAAACAGCCTGTGTAAAACCGCAAGGGTTATTTCGCGTGTAAGTCGGGCGAGCGTAAAATTGCAACCTCCACCGCAATAAACCCAATGGAACCAAGTAACCAGCGTCATTTTTACTAGCTAAGCCATAACATCTTTCTTTACCATTCACTACCACTGAACTCTCGTCAATACACCACAGTGAGCGCGGCTGAGCGAGAGAGGCACGTAATTTGGAGAAAAAAATTACTATCATTTCATTTTTTATCATATTCTACCGAGATCCGTAGTGAAGCTTGGGATATGGATTGTCCGTGTCAAAAAAAAATGAACAAGCCCCAGGCGCCCCAGAATTGATTTTGGTCCCGTCTAAAAGGCTAGTTGCCCAAAACTGTATCAGTTGGGTGGCACAAAGGGTTCCTCTCCCAAAACTGTGGCCGAAACACAGTAACAGCACAGTACGAAGTCAAACAACGACGTTAAATCACCAACACAGCAAGCAGCGCGCTAGACATTACTAAACCATTGCTCATGGGAAAGAGACCACAGCGCCAACAGATTAGTTAACCGTGTCTCCCAGGCGATGGCGCTGTGAGCGCTGGTCAACTGAAACCGCAGCCTAGTAAGACGACCGCGGCAACCGTCGATTTAGCCAGAGCTTCGCCTCATCAATATTCACGCGTTTGAATAGGTAATCGAGTGGCCAAAGGCCGCGTTGCTGCGAATGCTATTTTTAGCCCATTATCCGCGTGGAGCGCGACGTGTGTGTGCGTGTATGTGCGCTTGACACGAGCGAGTTTTACCTGAAGGCGGATGTGTGTGTCAAGACACATTCCCCTAACCTACCATGCCTCTCCCCCATCTCTTCGCCGGGAAACAGAGACCCCATAATGGCCTTTTCTCATCGTATTTAATATGATTAGAGTTGTGGCTTGCGTTCGATCACGATGGGCGGATATCGTTCTTTATTGGCTGTGGCGTTAACATCTGAGTCGCTCATGGGTTAGGATTAGTTGTTGTTGACGTTGCACGAGAACGGAATGGACTCTGTAGCTAAACTAGTTTTGGTAATATACCTTTCAGTAACACATTGGTAAAGTTCGAATTCACTTTTATCCCGGAGCTAGGCCGTGACGCAACATCAGAGGCACAGCTTTAGCCGTTGGGATGATGGCTTGCCGTAGGAACCGAGCTTTGAAAAATAGCTCGGGGCTGATCCATTGTGTTGTGTGAAAGCCTCCTAAAGGACGTACCAGTTTACCTTCCATGTTCTGCAAAAAAAGCGACTCAAACAGCGAAGTGGCAGGTTTGACAAGTGGCAACATCCGTTGCCCAGGGCTCGAAAGCAACGGAGCAACTTGCTCGTGCAAACCACTGAACAGCGCCCAGCTTATATAGTATGGGACCTATCACTTGCTCTCACCAAACACAAAAGTGGGTAAAATATTCTTTCTTTAGCCTCAAGTATAATAAATAAATAATTCATTCGTCGCGCAAAACAATCACGCCAGGACAGGGCAGGGACGATAAAAGGTCACTTAACGCCCGCCCACAATTTTTAAAAGAATGGTGAAACGACAAAAGATGGTTGTTCGAGTTGATAAAATTGCCTAAAAAAGACCCGCTAAACTAATCTAAGGAGTAATGGGTAAACGACAGGAGATGGCTACTTTTGACAGTTTTGCCTTAAAAGATGTTGCATTGGTGGCCGTCAGCACATGATTCGGCAGTGAGTTCCAGGTCTTCACAACCCCAAACGAAAAAAAAAACTTGCACCGACATGTCATGAAGTAACTCCTCTCCACCAGTTTCAACGAGTGTGCCCTAGTCACACTATCCTTTCAAAGCTCAACAAAATACACATAAGTAAAATTCACCATGTTATGTAGCATCAAAAAGGTCAGTGTTAAATCAAATTTGAGCCTGTGCAACTCCAAAGTGTCAGCCCCCAACAATCGCAGACATTCCTTATATGAACAATGCGATAAACCTCGCAGCCTTTGTAAATGATCGCTGGACTGACTCGACCAGATTTATGTCCTTTACAAGATTTGGCGACCAGACCTGGGAGGCATATTCCAGGATGGTTCTAACAAAAACGCAAAAAATCGTCTTGCGATCCTCAGACGAGAAGCATCGACGGACAATGGCAGATCTCTGTCGGGCTGATTTGACAATTTGAGCACAATGTGTAGACCACTTTAAGCTGCGACAAAACCACACACCAAGGTCTTTACATATCAACTCATGATTTAGTTCCCGACCTATAATTTCATATACTTTCAATTTATTTGAAGATCCCACATGGAACACCGTACATTTATCGCCTGCAAGAGCTAGTTGCCAAACATTCGACCAGCATTCTAGTGAATGCAGGGTATCGCGCAGTTTCTCGTGGTCGACCTGGTCAATAATGTGACGATGCAGCTTGATAGCCTTTGCGGACATGTTTGCCATACATGTGCCATTTCCATTAGAATGCAGATCCAAGACGTAAGAGAGAGAATAGTAGTGGTCCCAAAACTGAACCCTGTGGCACCCCGCTAGTGACCTCTCTTGGCGGTGCTTCAGACTTACCCAAACGCACCACCTGGGTTCTACCTTCGAGAAAATCGCCAATCCACCTCAAGAGGACACACCCAATGCCCAAATTTGAGAGCTTTAAACGCAGTCTACAATGGGACACCGAGTAAATGCCTTAGCATAATCTGTGAGAATGACATCGGTGGAGATCTGTGCATCACAATGCATCGACCAATCATCGAGACTGACGAGCAACTGAAGTGTTGTCGATCTACCAGCCCGAAACCCAAATTGGTCATTATCCAACAGATCCTCGCTTTTGAGGTAACATATAATCTTATTGCGCACAATCCTCTCCAATATCTTGCAAGGAACACATGTCAACGAAACTGGTAAGACTACATTCCCCTTCTTAAAGATTGGAATGACAGGGGCAGTCTTCCACATCTTAGGCAATTTACCTGTTATCAAGAATTTATTGAAAATCTTCATTAGTGGAATACGTTATCTCATCAGCCATTTGCTTATATAAAAAAGCTGATAAGCCATCAGTGCCCACAGCTTTGCCTCTCTAAGCCTGGGAAGGGCAGACGCAATCACACCATTATCGACTGCCACACTACAAAATTTATGTGCCACAGCAATGGTAGAAGCCGGCTGAATGCCATTGTCATTAGTAAAATTTGCCACAATTGTTTTATTTAGTAAATCAGCCTTAGCCAAATCGTCAGTCAACAGTTTTTGATCCATGTATAGGGGTGATCACGAGACGCGCTAGTCTTTTCTCTGAAGAACCTAAAGAGTGATGAAGGTATTCCCTCTGCAATAACACGTAATTCCCTCTGAGTTTCGAATCCAGTTAAAGAGACTAACACCAGTCTACAATAAGACTTGTATGCAGAAAGATTTTCGGCACACTTGTTGGTTCTGTACCTCCTCCACAGTCGTAATTTCTTTACAAAAAGCTTCCGAATGTATCCGAGATATCTCCAATTTGATGCCCCTCACATGTGCCTCACATGTGGTACAGCCCTGTGCAACAGCAACAAAGATAGGAGTGAATGGCAACCCACAAACCCTCACAATCTACGTCATCCCCAAGTATTGAATCCCAGTTTGTTAATCCCAGTCTATGTTTCAGAAGCCTAAAGTTTATTTGCTACGCTTGTCAATTTTTTATGCCTCTCTGGAACGTACTCCCTCCGGTCCAATAATTCCAAACGATACAGAGTTGTGGTCACTGGTGCCAAGGACTTCATCTACCACGACATCATTCACAACTCTCTCCACATCCACCATGACCAAGTCCAAGATACCTTTGCCTCTGGTTGGCTCCTCAACAAGCTGTGTGTAACCCAGTTTTGAAACACCACTAAGAAAAATCTGTTGAGACGAGGAACAACACGTCCATGTCTTCCAGTCAAGTTTCGACATATTAAAATCCCCCACCACTACATTTGGAACTAAAGCAGATAAATTTCGCTCGTAAAGCTTAACCTTGTTTACAATATCCTCGTGGACAGAGTTTCGTGGGATGTATCCTATGATTACTCGACAAGTGTGATGCCCAACATCGAAAGTAGTTGTCTAAGGGCATGTTTTCGATCCATAAAGTATTTATTCAGTGAGATTTAGTGGATTAACTAACAATCAACGTCAGCAGCGAATGGTAACGGCAAGCAAATAATTTCAAAGCTGTTTTGGCATCGTCGTTTATGAGAGACTATGAGAGACTCACCCAGTCTTAGATCCACCGTTTACAACACTCGTACGGTTTGGTTGGTCATGTGTATGTCCATGTTTCACAGAATTAAGTTTCTTCAATCCAAATTTTGTGCACACTGACCCACAAACACTTTCATCGAATTAAGTTTGTTCAATACAATTTATGCGTGCACTGGCTAACAAACGATGTTTTTCGTTCGCTTCGCTCACTCAATCAGCGCATCCCGTGACGCACGTCAGTGGATGCACAGTTTTAAAAATTGTTGTATTGCTTGCTGAAGTTCGTTGTGCGGACGGGTGATATTGAAATCTTTAGCCTAACGGCTTCGACATTTTTGTTTTGCGGGAGAGGCAGAAAGCAAATCAACAACAATTCCAACAATGCCTCATTATTGTTTTATAATAATAATAATAATAATAATAATAAGTTCGTTGCAAACGCAACCGGAATGGCAAGGACCTGGTGGTCACTGACTGCCATCCGAAGTTAAAACAAAACAAATTAAAATTACAGAAGTGTAGGACTTCAAGAGTTTAAAACGAAGACAATGGCCTCGCCACAGAGGAAGGGTAGATGTTATTGGGTTGGGGTCACGAATGCCTTACCACCAAGGTTAGACCTACCAGGGACACAATGGTCCCCGATGGCATCGCCAAACGTGAGGGACAAGTGAGGGGAAAAGCTGTTTCATTGTCAATGTTTCTTAAAAATAAAAATAAAAATAAAATGCATCGCAATTTAAAGCTTGGCCTAAACCAATTGTCAATTATTAACAAGATAAAAAAATATATAATAATAAAAGTTTAAAAACCAAGTTGAAGGTGAAATGAAAACAGACATGGCAAAGGATACTCCTTACGCCAGTCCACGAATTAAAAAAAATAATGGTTTAATTTAAAACAATAAAATGGCTGGTGGCAGCTAAAGGGTACAGTGTTCAGGCCTCTTTAGGAACGAAGTCAAGTCAGAAAGACCCAAATTACGCTTGAAGGCTGCAACAGATGGTGAAGAAATAGTTTGCTCAGTCAGGGAATTCCAAGCTTTAACAACCCTTAAGCCTTAAGACGTCGTAGCTCCAAAGATTCTAAATTAAGTTTATTTAGGCGGGCATTGTACGGCAAGTGTCGCATGAGAGTCAGAGATTTTGTGAAGCGGCGCTGAGTGGATTCGATATGATCGATATTTATTTATTTATTACTCTACGAGAGCCTAGAGGACACTATTCCCTAAGTTCTACACTAAACTTAAAACTAACAACTTCTCTTAACACCTACTCCAGCAACCAAATCATTCCTAAAACAAGCCTACCACTCAAAACAAACACAACACCCCGAACAAAGATGCAGCAAACGAGCCAAGAACGATCACCTCAGACTGGAACCCAAAAAACGGGACGATGCTTTGCAAAAACGGATCACACTACCAATACCACCCCGTAAGCCACTATGATGGGGAGGAACCGTAAGAACGTCATTCGAAGACCCGTGATTCAAGAGAGGGGGGCAGCGCATCCTGGCCCAGGTCGGGCAGCGAAACAAAAAGTGTTTACCGTCTCTTCCTCTTCCACCGCATGCGCATAAGGGGGTTGAGCACCACCCAAGCCTGTGCAAGTGGCTGCGCAAAGGTACATGGCCAGTGCGCAGCCTAGAAACAAGACTTGCGTCTCTCCAGGGCAACAAATCTAAAGTGCTGGGCAAAGAAACAGTAGGGTGCAATTCAAGCAACCTCCTCCCCGTAGCACCCGCTTCCCACACCACCTGCGACGCCTGAGAGAACAAAGCAGTTAAGACAGGGCGCAAGTCCCTAGGGCACACTGAACACCTGACTATGTTACTGACACCTGATTATTGTTTTGTTTTCACTTAGGTCTTTTTGTTGTCGGCCTCTCTGCAAGATAGCAATGATAAACCTCGTGCCCCACAGTAATTGTTGGTGTGCAGTTTGAAACAATTCAGTTCAGCTCTGAAAGCCTGCATTTAAGAAATAAGTAAGCCATTCCATCGTGTTTAGGTGCCAGGTTTCGAAATTAACAACGTGGCTTAGTTTGATTCGAAACTATATGCCTTTAGCTGAAACGCGGATTCTTTCATTTTACCCATCAACAATCAACGGTTTAGACGAAAATGTTAGGCACCGTAGCAAAGGTATAACACGTGCACGAAGAATGAAAAGCGATTAAAGTGATTGTTACTTACTTGCTCTTAATACTTGTCTTATGAGTTCAACATTATTATGTAGATATACTTTGTTCCACTTTACGTTTTCAGAAAACTGACTGTATGACCCGTCGTTTTCTTCCACTACGAGTGCAAAAAATCCGTAAACATCCCATTCGTAAACTCTAACAGTAACTTTCTGGAGTATACAAGTGTGATATCCACATGTTTGTGCACTCTTAGTGTAAGGAAACAAGTCGTCATCCAGTTAGTTTTCTGAAAACATAATGTGGAACAAAGTATAGTGGCCGGGAGCAGAGCGTGATGAACCGATTCAGGGGACGTCTAAGAGGGCCTGGGCTGGCCCGCACCCCACTCATTCCCTATTCCCTTTAAACTTTTGAGAGGCCGTATCCGGCTTCACTCACTTTTGAACACCTTTCCTATACTTCGTGTTTTCCAACAAAAGTAACTATCAGGGGCCCCTGACCTGAAGGGGAAGAGACTAAAGATCAGGCAAAAAGGGTAAAATAAACGAAGTCGACAACATTTCAGACTGGTCAGTAGGGATTTTTTTCTTGGTTATAACAACAATATCGAACTTTCTCAATAACATCATTGAGTCTCCAAACTCTAAACATATATGGGTGTGACTCTCTCTCCTTTCCACTCCTACAACTAAGCACAATGTTCCATTAACGGATCCCATTGACTAAACTTCACATCTCAGCATACGAGAAAGTCAGAAATTAGCAGGAGGAATCTCCATCTCATTCCTTGTCGTTTTCTGTTAAGCCTTGTCAAAATGGCCGTGCTGTGCCAGTCATTTTGTTTGGTTGAGGACAGAGTATAATGTACTGTACGTCCACCACATTCAAAAGATTTAGGCAGGAAAAAAAGGAAAACGCAAAGTTTCAGAGTTGACCAAGAGAGGGAGTTAACAGAAGTTACGAAGGGTTTCAAAGGGTTTAACGAGCGTTAACGAGGGTTTAACGAGCGTGGCAATAAGAAACAATTGTTAAATCAACGACAACCGGTCGACAACAAAGGGTGAAAACTTTGTTACCTAGCCTGTTGGTACTTGGGTGGGTGACCTCCTGAGAATCCATTCTGGGTGTTGCGGACATAGGGCCTTAGGGCTTCGTCGGGCAGATGACCGGATGCGGTTA
>JAHWFP010175598.1:0-22405 GCA_023313725.1 Lithobius niger | reverse complement strand
CCGAATTTCCGGTTTCGTGAAAGTTTTGCCCGTGTAGAACAAGTTGTGTCTCCCAACAAGCCACCGTAGCAACAACATGTATTTCTTCCAGTTTACCTCCGAACTTGTGCCCTCGTCATATAATGCTTGCAGTGTTACTTCCATAGGAATATGCTCCTCCCTTAAAGAAGCAAGTATATTGCACTAAGGTACGTTTTTTCGACATAAAATTGCTCTTTGTACTAACATACAACAGCAGCAAAAAGTCTTACGCTGCACGATGAAAGACCCTTGGGGCAACTACCTCAGACACGCTTGCATCATCAGTATTAACACACAGCAACTAAACTATATAAGGAGTGGATTGATGCCAATGGAGGGAGTGAAGCATCTTAAACTACAATCTCCTCCTGGAAGGTCTTTGTACAGATGGTCAGATATGTCAACAGAAAACTCTTACAATAAGTCACATCCACAATGAACACCCCAACAGTAGGAAACTGACAAGATATGTAGAAATTAATACCTTAATTCTTTCTAGTCATTCCTTAGGTCATATATTACTTTCTAGGTTTACCTTGCTAATAATCGAGAACAATGCACCACTGGGAACACGTTTCAGAAAACGTCTTTGCGGCCCCGTAATAGCACTCGCAGCCTGAGTGGGGGTCAAGCAAAGCACCAATCATCAAACAATTCTTCGGTACGGTAACAAAAATACATTTCTGAAAACATTGCTTCACACATATGTAGTAAGTCAGTTTCACATAGGAGTAACGAGGGTTTGCCATGTTGGTATATGTACATGTTAATTTAAATTTAATCTAGAAGCAAATCTGTATAGAGGGTGCTGTGCTCTTGTTCACCTGGAGAACAGTCTAATTCCCATTAGCATATTATGCAAATTTTATCAGGGGAAGGTCAAAATTGGTTTATATTGCCTAAGAAAAATATACACTACCTGTAAATTTAATTGCATTCAGTTCCTGATGCTGTGTTTCCCTGGAGGATTCGAAACTCTTCGATACGCCCAGCGAGACGCCCACTTGCGCATGCGCGAGCGCCGAGCCCGGCACACGCAGGCCCTCCATAAATGTTATTACGGCGTTAGCCAGCCATCTACTTTTCCTCATGATATGTCAGCCATGATGGTGACTCAAGAGGGGAGGTTGGGTGAGTATTTACAGGCAGTGTATATTTTCCTTAGGCAATAGAAACCAATTTTGACCTCTCCCCAGGTAAAATTGGGTTTTCTAGTTGCCGGGCAGAAAATATCCACTACCTGTAAATTTAATTGCATTTACTGTTAACCTCGTCAATATAGGTGGCGGGCTCCGTCATGGCAGGTCTTAAGGGTGAGAGCTGGGTCCCCATGAAACAGGAGTTGTTTGATTTATGAGTGAGAGCAATCGGGTTTAGGCCTCGGGAGATTTAATGCGCAAGGCAATCTGCGTTAGGGAGGAAGCATCTTTAAGATGTTAGTTTCCTTGGATGCCGGAAAAAAAGGGGAGGGGGTTTAGGCTTACCTTTGGTTTAGGTCGAAGTTGATTGAAGTGACTCCGGTTGAGGTGGTCCATGTTGAACAGGTACATCAGTTGGACGAGGTTTCAAGCTTGGTCACAAATAGAGTGTCCGGATGTTGGAGATTAGGGTTGGAAGTTGGAGCGACTTCACTTGATTTCACTGGAATAGGTAAAGTTCAAGAAATTTGGACGAATTCGGAACATGTAAGTTGATGGTTGACTCAGAGAAGATGATTAAAAGTTTGTGGAATGTGCGGTCGCATGAGATAAGTGAAATTTCGGTGAACACAACAGGATGACATGAAAGTTCACGTTCCGGGCCGAAAAGGCAGAAGGTAGAAAATGGTGTTAGATCAAAGTTAAGGGCGAGCGGTGAAAGAAAAACTGTAACCATTTGTTCGAGAGCAACAATCTACACAGGGAAGCTGTCGTGTTTGAGTTAACGAAAGGCGTCGCACTTCAGGTTTGCAGGGAGTGAAGGTGTTGGCATTATCAAATTGACATAGTTGCCTGGCAATGTAAGTTTCTCGAGGCATGGCTTGATTGGCTCGGATCCATTTTGAGAGACAGCGGTGTGTTCTCTGCGAGTAAGCTCGGGGAGAACCGGAGGAAGAAGAGAGACGTCATTTGGTTGGGGTTGGACGTCAAATTTGAGTGAGCTGATATGAGCATGGATAGGAGGTTGAGACTCCGTTGCTAATTGGGTGTCACGGTTTGTGTGGTGAACAGGTTCGTTCGAGGGTGGCAGAGTTTCAAAGGTCTAAGTGCCATGGAGAATTCGTTGAATGGGTTTCCTGATTGGAGGTTGGGTTTGTGAATCTTGAAGATCGGGCATTTGCAGGTCGGAGGAATGGGGGATAAGCACCCAAATTTCGCATCGGCGAGTTCGACTTGTTTCCGTAGATTGTTATTGTGGGCAGGAGGTTAGCAATATTAGTCTTCTGTGCGGCGAGTTTTTTCTTTAGGTGAGAGAAACTTTTACAACAGGTGTGCTGTTTTTCTTGATTCTTGTTAATTTTTTCTTGTTTAGTCCAATTTATGACGAATGACGCGAAAGGATTTGTTATCGTAGTCTGGCGCGGCGACAGCTTTGGTGGGACTATGATCCAGTCCGAAAGTCGTTGAGGTGGTCGACTGGTTTAGTGCTAGTAGGTGGTCGACTTGAAAAAAATTGGGGGCACGGGTAGTGTTGGTTTGGATGGGCTGGACTTGATTCCCGGTGTTGGGATGTCTGTTGGAATGAGAACAGGAATAAGGGATGCTGTAGTCGTTGAAGGTGCGGTGGAGACCGTGGTGTTAGAATCCACGGGATTCAGGGTGCTAGTGGCCGATGGTTGGTTCACAGTTCTGGGTGTAGAATTTTCTGATGGAAGATTTTTTTCGCGCTCTTTGTTCCCTAAGTTGCTTCGAGCGTAACACTGCAGCGGCTTTTTTCGTGCAGATTAACGGCCAGTCTTCAGGAGTGATTTTGAGGCAGATTGTGCACAGGTCGGTGTTCCGGTCGTACCTTTTCATATTCGAGACAATAGCTGCGCACGTGCAAACATCAGGTTTGCGGACTTTTGTTGGGTCCCATTTTCTGGCTTGAGCAGATCTGGTTTTGCCACCATGGGTGCGGGTCATCATTGTAGCGGTTTGTAGCAGGAGTGCGGCGGCGGGAAAAGGGAAGGGTTCAGATAGAGGAAGATCACCGCGCGGGAAGAAGGAGGGGGTTTCACGAGAGCAAAAAACCTTGTTGAGGGGAGACATGGTGGATCGGCAATCCTAGCGGTCGTTGGGTGAAGTAGAGTTGTGTCAATCTGAGTAGGCTATAGTAAGATGGAGGAGCGTTGCGGACGTTGAGAGCGAAGAGAAGAAGACACTTCAAGTTGTGTATGCGGACTTGAAAAGGGCATGTGATAAGGTCTGATGAAGTTGGAATTGACGACAAACCTCAAGATTCGTGAGATTAATTCAATTTACGGCAGGGCAGGAGGGTTACTGTGATGGTGCCAAGGCGAGAGACGTTCGTTCAGAAGGCGAGAGGCTTTCGTTTTAGGAGCGTGAGGGCTCGAAATTTTTCGGAAAGATCCTCAGTGACGGGAGCGGGAAGATCACGATGCTTTGGTTTTCCGGTGAGGTTGGCAGGGTCATGGTCGAAGAGCTGAAGGTTTCATGACAGATTACCAGACGAGAGACGTTTGTCAGCCGAGCGAGAGACATTCGTTTCCGTGGCGAAAGACATTCGTTTCCAGGGTGAGGCACCCGGGTTGAAGAGTGAACGACATCAGTGTCATGACGGGAGATATAGCGTCTCCAGACAGGAGGAAGTGCGTCGAGTCGAAAAGTTCGGGAAAGGATTCAGATCGATCAATTGAGTGGAGAAGGCAAAACCACTATGCTTGGGTCTTCGGATGGTGGACTAGTGGAGAGTGACTGTCGTTTCAGGAACGAGAGACTGTCGTCTTCAAGGCGAGAGACTGTCGGCTTCAAGGCAAGAGACTGTATTTTCAAGGGCGAGAGACTGTCGTCATCCGGGAGAGATAGGCAAGAGTTGCTGTTCGAGGACGAGAGACTTTCCTTAAAGTGTGGGGGCTGTTCGTGATGGTGGTGACAATACGTTCGTTGGCTGGAGAGAATTGTCGTTGCCATGATGATTGCGTCCCAAGGTGGGAGTCCATTCCAGAAACGACACGTGTTGCTGTATGGGTGAGAGACGTTCGTCAACATGATGATGGAGTAGCGAGGGACCAAGTCATAGTTCGCAAGGTGAGCCGGGTTTGGAGATAGATTGAGAAACGTTCATCATGTCGATGGGGAGAAGAAGTCAGTCGAGGGGTGAGAGCCTTACATTCTCAGGACGAGAGACGTTCGTTTGCGGGTGAGGAAGAGACATTCGTCTTCTGGGGAGGAGTCCCCATGGGAGAGGGATATTCGTTACCCAAGGGGGCCCCGGTGATGAAGGAACGAGAGGCTTCCGTTTCATGGACGAGAGACGTTCATTCCAGGGTGAGATGCATGTGGCGATAGTGGTCGAAGGCCAGTGGATGGCTTGACGAGAGACGTTCGTCAAAAGCGGTAGATCAGATGCCAGCGGACGAAGGTTGAAAGGGCAAGAGGTGTTCGGCAGGTGAGACAGACCAGTTGTCAATGGAATGAGAGAGACAGGAGTATGTCAACGAGGAGAGACTCCGTCGTCAGGGTGGAAGGTTTCAGTCTCTTATGGGCAGTTGTTCTGTTGATGTTGTTAACGAGACGTTTCGGTTTGATGGGGTGAGAGATGCCCGTCCTTCAGATGAGAGACTTGAGTCTTCTGGACCAGAGGTGGTCAGTTTCCGGGTGAGGGACGTGTTGTTAGATAGGCGAGAGACATTCGTCTGTGAGCGAGAGACATGATGACAACAGAACGAGAGATGTTCGTTTGTTTGGGAGACTTGCTCTTCAGGCAAATGACGGAAGTCGATGGAAATCAAGCCAGTTCGAGCTCATTCCTTGGTTAATAGGCGGAGGGGTGAGTACGGACATGCTGTAGGCGAGCTTGATTTGGCGGCGGCGACGATAACCATCTTCCTTCTTCGAGGTGAGGTGGCAGGCGAAAGCGAAGTAGGGTAACAGCGGTTGATGCGATGTGTTCGACGGCTGGAAGAAAAGAGATGGCTGGCTAACGCCATAACACCATTTATGTAGGGCCGGCGCGTGCCGGGCTCGCGCATGCGCAGGTGGGTGTCTCGAGCTGGGATTATCTAAGAGTTTCGATTCCTCCAGGGTAACACAGTATCACATCAAGAACTGAAAGTAATTAAATTTACAGGTAGTGGACAATTTCTACCCGTCAACTAGAAAGGGAAATTTTGCCCACAAATACAGAAAAACTGGCACTTAATCTTCAGTTTAGCCATTTTATAGATAGTAGCTGTACCCCCGGTGTAACATACGCCGATCTAGCTTGTTCCCACAGCCTCTCCTGCACAGAGGTTTGACCTCAGACTTCAATATTAAAACCTAAACTTTCTGTGTCTTGGCTTGGCTTTACGTCCCGTAATAATGGACAAAGGCAAAAGGTGCTGAAAGAGCTGCAAACCAAATAGTCAGGGAGCAGTTGTGAAAAAGCGTGCACATTTTGCCAACTTTTATTTTTCACTTGGGAGTTGTTGTTTACATCCCAAGGAATAGTATTCCGCATGTTGCTATCTTGGCAATACGCAAATGTATTAGTCATTAAAGATGGCGGCCAAAATGGCACCCAATTTTGCCATTTGGCCAATTATGCAAAAAACCATTAGTGATACACAAAAACGGTTGTGAAAAAAGTTGTTTGCAAAAATGTTATCTACAATGTCATTCCCATACATTTTTTTCATATTTCTTCTGGGTTTCAAGAAAAATGGATTTTAGGTCATTTTTGGCCATTTTTTGGCTAATTTAATAATAATCATCTTTGCCACCCCTAGGGGTGGAAGGGTCATGGAAGGGCGGTGAGCCACTAACACCATACCATAAAATGAGGTGTAATGGGGAAAAATTAAATACTCTCGGGCCAAGTACGCTTCAAGAATGGATGAAGATTTTCCATGTTGACGTGGCGACGAAATCCCTGCACCGTGTTTTGGTTTACGGTAAGCTCGCTAAGAGTGTTCCAAACATGAATGGCTCGCACCGAAAAAAATTTCGGCGAGAGTTTGTAGACGAGTGTGACATTACAAGTCTCCAGCTATGACCCCTCGTTCGACCAATGGAAGGCTCAAAATCAAAAACGGGGAGGCTGACAGATGTGATATCGTGTAGGATCTTGTAGGTTAAGATTAAATCAAATTTGATTCTGCGTAACTCAAGTAGCTCCAGACCAGCCTTATTAAGGCGTTCAGAGTAGCAAAGGTCACGGAAACCCGGAAGTCCCTTCGTAAAACTGCATTGGACAGCCTCAAGGCGGTCGATATCACCTAGTAAGTGTGGAGACCAGACTGGTGCTGCATAGTCTAAGAGAAGCCGCACAAACACTTTGAAAGCCCAAACCTTGGTAGAGCAATTACCAGAATGTAAACACCGGGTGATCATTGCAACCCGACGATATGCTTGCGTGCAGATCTTATGGCAACGTAGGGAGGATTTATGACTATTTACGAACCACACTCCCAAGTCCCGAATCTCCAAAACAGATGGAAGGGAAGTATGGTCCAGGTCATACACAGAACAAGAATTTTGCATGCCCACGTGGAAAGTGAAACATTTGTCAACAGATAGTGGCAGCTGCCACCTCCTAGACCAATTGGCCACCTTCTGTATTTCAGCCTGGAGTTATTTATTTTTATTTATTTAAAGACTTAAAAGGAAAATAATTTTCCCTGCCAATTTTGAGGCCATCCACAAATTTGAATCCAAAAGTGTTACCAGCAGAAAAGTCACGATCATTAAGATAGACAACAAACAACAGTGGACCCAGGACTGATCGCTGGGGACCCCACATGGGACAGGAGCACTCGATGAGAGTGAAGTTGCAACTACAACCTGTAGAGTTCTGTTGCTCAGGAAGGCCTCAATCCAGCCAGCCAGCTTGCTCTTAATGCCACAATTGGCAACCTTAACTAGCAGTTTTCGATGAATCACTGATTCGAAGGCCTTCTTGAAGTCAAAGTAAATAAGAGTCCAATGGAATGCCAATATCAAGTGTGCAAGTCCAACGATCCAAGACACTTAATAACTGAAGAGTGGCAGATCTATTTGGAAAGAAACCATATTGGTCAGACTTAATAGAGTGGTCCTCAAAAAACTTCCCGAATAATGGATTCCATAATTTTACAGGCAACATTTAATGCTAACAGACGTCTCAATTTGTCAACTTACAACTTTCAACTGCTGCTGCTTCGTTTCTAATTCAGGTGGAAGGCTCCGATTAGATTCATTCGAAAGGTGGGAGTGTCTTTGCAGCAAGGGTCGTTAAAAGGTTCGACGACTGTTAGGAACAGAGCTACTCCCATTTTACTAGGGGCTGGTAGCACAGTCACAGTTTTTCGCTGATTATCAACTTTTAACTTCTATTGTGGTGTGGTTAATTTAGGTGCTTGACTCCAATTAGATTCATTCGAAAGGTGGAACTGTCTTCTTTGCAACAAGGGTAGTTGAAAGGGTTGACGACTGTTAGGAACTGAGCTATGCCCATTTTACTAGGGCAGTATCACAGGCACTGCTGGACTCTTTGCTCATTTATAACTTTCAACTGGTGCTGAGACGTTTCTATTTAGGTAGACGACTCCAATTAGGTTCATTCGAAGGGTAGAGAAAGCTTCTTTGCAACAAGGGTAGT
This sequence comes from Lithobius niger, assembly GCA_023313725.1. Taxonomy (NCBI): domain Eukaryota; kingdom Metazoa; phylum Arthropoda; class Chilopoda; order Lithobiomorpha; family Lithobiidae; genus Lithobius; species Lithobius niger. Next base: position 14,623 of record JAHWFP010175598.1, on the reverse strand, counting down.
TGAAATTCGCTACCTAAATTAGAACAGTTTCACCATCAGTTGAAGTTGTAAATAAGCTTCAAGTCCAACGGTGACCATTATACCAGCACCTAGTAAAACGGTCGTAGCTCTGTTCCCAACAGTCGTAGACCCTTTCAACTACCCTTGTTGCAAAGAAGACATTTCCACCTTTCGAATGAATTTAACTGGAGTCATCTACCTAAATAAGAAACGTCTTAGCACCAGATGAAAGTTGAAAATGAGCAAAAAGTCCAACAGTGACTGTGATACCAACCACTTGTAAAACGGGTGTAGCTTGGTGCTTAACAGTTGTAGACCCTTTAAACGACCTTGTTCCAAAGAAGACACTCCCACCTTTCGAATGAATCTATTTGGAGCCATCCATCTGGATTAGAAACGAAGCAGCAGCAGTTGAAAGTTGTAAGTTGACAAATTCAGACGTCTGTTAGCATTAAATTAGCAAAGAAAATGGCCAAAAATGGCCTAAAATCCATTTTTCTCAAAAACCATAAGCGATATGAAAAACTGCATAGGAATGACATTGTAGATTACATTATTGCAAACAACTTTCACTCAACAGTTTTTGTGTATCACTAACGGTTCTTGCATAATCGTCCAAATACCAAAATTGGCACCATTCTGGCCGCCATCTTTAATACCTATTCATTAAATGCTTATTGCCAAGGTTGCAACATATGGCATACTATTCCTTGGGATGTAAATACCAACTCCCAAGTTAAATAAAATACCAATTGGCAAATTGCGCACATAGCCCTAAATTTCCTACAACTGATCCCTGTCTAAACTACCAATAGAAGGATATGCGATGAATTAAGTGGTCGTCTACATTAAGAAAGAGTTGAGAACAACAACACGTTATGCCAAGAGTACCGAATTCCAAAACAAAAATGAACTCGATTACGGTAAAGTTTAACTGAACCGAAGTACAAACAAGAAAGAAATAACACAATGTTGCTGTAGTGTTTAGTCCCTGTGAAACCTTACTGCTGTATTCAACCAGACAAGTAAAAAAAAAATTAAAACCAAATATAACCACCAAATATAAAACGTTGCTCATCAACAAAGGGGAATAAGTTATTTCCAAACATTTTGATGTAAGAAGGAATAATATGGCTTTGTTGGGTTTGATTAAACAGAATCAGACATGCGCACACGCACAGCACCACACATCTCTCACACCCCTACCATATGCTAGCCTGCTTTATTTGGTTAATTTTTCAGCATTCTTCTATTAAAACAGGTAAAATTCACTTGACCTTCACACTACAGCAATTTTGTGATACGGAATCTGAAACCTTACAGGAAAGCTTATTGTGTTCATTTCCTGTTTTGGTAGGTTTGACGGATTTTTTATAGGATTACAGACTGAAAACGAAACGCCCCTTTTGCAACCGCTCTTCTTAGCAAGGAAGCGGTATTTTGTTAAGTGGTTTGGTAGTGTACTCCAGTTACGCAGCTGATGGGAGGTTATTCGGCCCTCATTCTTTAAAACAACGAAATAGTTTCTTATTCTCAGTGTGACATTTAAAAAATATCCCCGACCCTGCAAACATTCCTAAAAAAGTCCCCGACCCTGCAAACATTCCTAAAAAAATGTCCTTCACGCTATTCAACAATGGGCCTTTGCAAGCAACATCAGTTTCTGCTGACAGGACTGAAAACTACGAAAACCAAAGTTATTGAAAAAAAATCTCAATTGTGGCTGGTAAATGGAGTTAGTGATACCCCTTTCCTGCCTACACTACAAATAATTTACAGTACGCGAAACCTATGTGCAATTAAGGCAACATTTCTTGTGTTCCTTGTCATGTCGCATGATTAGCATGGCTTTCAGTTAACCTTCTTTCCAGCTAGGTAGTGCAAATCATTGGCCTTGAATGATTTCACTTTCCAGAATATGCATTGTGTTAGTCGTGAGCGATATGCAAGGAAGTCAACTGCAAATACGGTATGCGATTAAAACAACAGTTGGCATAATGTTGAAAAGAGGATTAAAAATAACTTTAACCATTGTGAAAATAAATAAGCACCTTTTCCGTATTCTTCTGTGAATATCCCACTACTATAGAGATATCGCTGCCATCTATTTCACGGATTTGATTATTGAAGCCAATTCCATGTTGTATTGTTAATCAAGGTATAGCTGCAATGCTCTAACGTTTATTCGAAAACAACTGGCTGGAACAGATGTTCTTAAAACTGAAGTAAAAGACCTCAACCTGAAGAAATAGGCACACGATAGCAGCAACTTAAAAGAATTATTTAAAACAAAAATTGGGAGAAACAGCTTTATGCATGGTTGATTAACATAGGAATTTAAATGTTGCATGCATATTTTGACATGCATTATCCGGTGAGGACACATGAAAATACTTTTGTCACACTTTAAAAAGCATTAAAATGCCTCATCCCAAATTTCTCACTAAAACTGAAATGACACTTGCAAAAACTGCAGCAGCCCTTCACCATTATCATTTGTCCGGGTTAAAAATAGGATTACGTCAAGTGAACAGGCAACCAAAATAGAAATGGAAGAAGAGACATATCTTTGGTAAGACTTTAAACCTTCAGACTACAATTAATTTTTTTGTTTAATGTTAAGCTGAGCAGGTAAGATGTTAAGCTGAGGACAAATAACTAAAAAAAATAAGGATGATATGGGCTAACTTTTGAAGGTTAAAAATCTGCAGCGTGGCGGATGCTTCCGACCTTTCACTTTCCCTTAACTCTTTGCCTCCTCGATCTTCCCTCACAACATTTTGTTAAACAATTCCGACTCTCATGACCTTTCATCCCATAAGTGCTAAAACATATCAATGGATAACCCTTTCACCTGTAAGGGTGCCCCATAGTTGACACTACGCCAAGATACTTAACCAGTGACATAACGAAATGAACAATTTTTTGTCTACCACGGCTAACAGATTCCTGGACAGGGAAAAGCATGCAAGCACTGCAGTATTAAAGGGGCATAAATCCTTCCGGTATGTGGCGTGACCCGTTGAGATTAGTGTTTGCAACATTTACACAGGTTAAGAGTTAATGTCACAAAATCAGTTCGTACGAAAGAAAAAACAAGAAAATGAATGTGTTGGTAACATTTACATAAGTTTGAACTAATGTCGCAAAACTGAGTCATACAGGAAAGCCAACATGGATGCATGTACCTTTTAAGTAAACCGGATATGCGTAAACAAAAAATCCAAAGTATTAAAAATAAAATTCGACTTGTAAAATATGGGTCATTTTATTTAAGTAATAAATTTTAGTTCTACAATTAAAGTTACACGTAGTTAAAACACAAATACTGAGTAATTACTGAAAAAGATTACGCCTTTTAACCTTTACTGAGATCTACAAGGAAGACAATACTGCACACCTAAAATATAACTTAAAGTGTTCAGAGGTAGAACACATATCATTTGGCAGTTTTATTAAGAATTTCAAAATTAATCAGCTTTTTACCTGTAGTTTGCCCACTAAAAAAACAATTTTTTATACCTCCACGGTATTTATCAAGACTGGGCTAAAAAAGCGAAACTTTTTTCTTTATCTCAGATTTTACGAAACAATATTACAGCAACTAATCACATGCACATGGTTTTCTTCAAACTGACCTTAAGAGTTGCCATTATTTCCCGAATGTCGTCGTCTTCCTGAAAATCTGTTGTCGTCTGAGACGATTCGGCCTCCTCTACTAGCCTGCGTTCGCTATCCGCAACTGTTTGGTGTCCAAATGTGACGCCACGTCCACCTTCGCCACGCAAGTTCAAGGGCTCTAAGACGGCACGTAGTGTGTCACCAAGGGGCCTGTTTGGATCAACACACAACACAAAATGCACAGCACAATGTTAGGATCCTGATAATTTTAACACCTGGGGTGAAAATTAAACACTGTACAATAAGTATCCACAATTCTGAAATCACAAGTAATGCACAATCCAACAGTGCTCCTGCACGCCGACAGGCAAGAAGAAGACTTGTGCTTTTGTGAGCAACTGCATGCCACAAACGTGCATTCGCACCAAATGAAACTGTGGGCTAAAGATAGCTGGCTGATGCGTTCAAAGATGAGGGAGCTGAGAAGCCAATGTCCCACAATGTGCCGATGGGACGCAAAACCACAGACTGTGGCAGCAACAGGCAAAGGACATTTTTAACAGGCTAGTCTAGTCTGCTGACACAATTTGGGGCCTGTTGGAGGTAAGGGACCGACTCCTAAACTATTTTTTTTTTCAATACCGTACCCCCAAAAAAATTAAGGGGAAACTCTTTTGAGGAATAAACAGAAAATAACTTTAAAAAAACCTTTAACACGAAATAAAGAAATTGCAAAATAGTTTTTTGAAAAATTTCACGGCAGAAAAAATTCTAAAGCCCTGTGTAGTAAACTTACTTGCTATAGTTTTCAGAAAAATATGTAACCAAGCTAATTATCGCAATAATGTCTTAAAAATAACTTATTTCATAATCGGCGCAGGGTTTAAATTTTTCTCACACTGCCAAATCAAATGTAATGTTTTATTGTAGGTAGGCTATGCAACAAAATTGTTTTTTTTTTCAGTATTTGGGGTTGTTTAAAAATGGCAATTATTTTAGCTAAATTTAAATTAAATTTTTTACGTCACTTCGTTATAAAAATAACACCAAAAAATACAGCACAAGTTCACATTATGGACACAAACACTGTCCAGCTAATTTTCAACACCCCTCAAGTGTCTTCATCAGGCTTATCTTGTTATTGCACTACTTCTGGACGACGACATTAAGAAGTACCGTAGTACAATAACAACAGAAGCCTGATGAAACACTTGAGAAGTGTTGAAAATTAGCTGGACAGTGTTTGTGTTCGTAATATGAACTTATGCGGTATTTTAGAGTTATTTTTATAAAGAATTGACGAGTTGTAAAATTTCACATTATGTTCTACAGCAATGTGCTTCGAATTTTTTTCCGTATTCACAACATGGATTTAATAACTTCTGTTTTTTAATAACCAAGTTTAGTCGGCATGTTAAAGAAGACCGTCAAGGTTTTAGACCCAAGTGATTTATCATTGCCTTGCCATTACTACTGCATAATTTTTGTGGGGCATTTTGACCATCACTTGGCAACACCGTTTAAATTTTAAAACTCTATTGTTCCACTAAAAACTAATTGAATTTAAACCTCCACTTTTAATCTGTATAATAAAGAAACATCCACACCCTAGCTATTGCGTGCCTTTTTTTGAACTAACAAAAAATACCTAAATATCTTTCCTAATCGTGGCTGAAACTGCCACTTAAGAAAATAACGAGTTGCCTAGCTGATTTCACGCTAGACAACATTTTTGTTAACAAGGTAAGCTCTATCACTAAGACTCTTTGGGGGAACTAAAAATAGGACAGCTTCTCAAAAGAAAATGAAAAAATAAAATAAAAATAAAGCAGGGCATGCGATGTTGGAAGCCAGCTAATGTTTCACCACTTTTGGATGATTATTAAGAGCGAGCCAGTTTTTTCTTTCCTTAAAAACTGGAAAAAAAAATTGCGAAAGAATAAACGATAGTTTAAAAAGCAATACAGAAAATTTAGATACCTATTATTCAAATAAAGAACTTTTTAGAAAAATTTAAAAAGGACTTGCTATAAAAAGTGCAATTAAAAACCTTTGCCTAACAGTTTTATGCAAATAATGTGCATGGTAAATTTCTTAACGTTATTTACGCTTCTAGATGGAGTTTTTACACTTTTAATTTAATCTAACAGTATTTACAAAACATTTCGAGTCCCGCTTCAACCAACCCCGGGAAGAGAAGGGTCCTGTGATGTCTCGTGCTCTGTCGATTGTGGCATGTAAAAGATACTAGGAAATTCCGATAGGATTTACCTAGCAAAATTGTCCCTCTCTCCTTCTGGTGCTATGGCTAACGCTGAACGCACACCAGACAACAATAGTATTCAAACAGGATGATAACTCAGTTTTTCAGGCGTTATATTTTCACCTATTAGGTTCAAATCTTTATTTTGTTGACAAAAATTGTTTAAAACTAACAAATTGAATCTGTTGCAAAGTTTGCTTGACACCGTCATGTAAAGACCAACTGGATTTGCACTCGTCTGTTAACCTGAAACTCCAGGATTTTTCAAGGACTTGACAAATGAGTGCTTTAAACTATCTTTAAAAAGGACATTTTGCTGGTCCCCAGCCTGACTGGCTAAAAATGGTTTCTTTTTGCCTAAAACATACTTAACCTGATAATTTTGCATTACATTCCTTGAATGTGATGTTCTCCTGGTTTTTTTTCCGGTGCGTAGACGCCTGCTTGCATATCCCACCGCACATGCGCGGCGCGGTCCTCCCTTATAAAAGCGAGAGCGTGGACGCTTTCGGCATTCATTTTACTCTCAATGTGTCAGACGGTGACTCGAGAAGGGAGGCAGGCGGGAGTAAGGATGTTTTAGGCAAAAAAAAATTTTTTAGCCGGCCAGGCTCAAGGCCGGCAAAATGTCCTTTCTTTATTGCCAAAACATTAACTTGATAATTTTGCATTATCAGGAGACTTCGTCAAAAACAGGTGACGGGCACCGCCTGGACGGGCGCCCCGGGATGCAAGCATGCTTTCCCCCAAAAAGTTGTTGAAAATTTCGCACTTTGTGCAGAACAGGTGAGGAATTTCGAAGTTTGGTCTCTTGTCTTCTCCTCCGTTTAGCGTGTTCGCATTATGAATGGCTAGTTTCCATCGTGGTTGGCTTGCTTCCGCTTCGTTCAGAGTGCTTAAGGGGGATTGCTTACTGTATCAGGCTGGGACGATGGATTCCAGCCGGTGTAGTCTGTTTCCTTTTCGACCTTTTCGTCTGGTTGTGTGAGGCAGGTCGATGGATTTACTTAAAATGCTGGTGTGCGAATCACTTTGGTTGGAAGACCTTGTCGTGGGTAGACTTTGCGGGGTTTGCCTTGATTTAAGAGCTTCCGTGATTGTCATTCAGTTCCTGTGTGGTCCCATTGCTGTGGGGATTCCGTTCGAGTGTGAGTCAGTGAGGACAAGAGGATGGTTCCTTTCTTTTTGTCTGTTTTTTTTTGTTGCTTTTTTTTCTATTAAAAATTGAGGATGTGGAGAGAGCTGTCTTGTGAAAGCATGTGTCGGTCGTGAGGTGGATAGGCCTGATCCCTTACGGCCGCGTTGTGGCGTGGTGGACCGGGGATTTGCAGCGATACGAGGCCAGTGAGTCGTGGCAGAGGGGAGGAGGGGTATAGCCGTCAGACGGGCGTTCGACGTGGTGGAGTCGGGCGAACTGACCAGGCCAGTTGTTGTGAAGGTTGCGTGGGAAGGCTTAAACGTTGGATGCCGAATGTAAGCCACAGTTAAGGAAGTGGTGGCCGCAAGTTGGGGCAGTAAGTAGGGCGGACGACACAAGCGGACGTGGAGTGCGTCAAACGGGACGATAGTTTGATGGTTGTACGGTCGGAGTCTGAGCTAAGAGATACCGAGCGCTAAGCACCGACAGGTGGCAGGGCCATCGGCAGTGCAACGACATGTCGTGGGTGCGGAAGCTCCTCGTGGAGTCCGTGTCTAGCCGGCCTGCAAGCCGTTGGCGTGAGAGTTTGACAGGTCCGTCGCCTGGCGACACAGACCACGAGGTGTGCGCCGAGCTATACGACAGAGATGGTCGGACGACCGAGATCGGTACGCCGGGCGGTAAGCGCTGGCAGGCGGCAGGGGCCACCGGTAGTGCCACGACGTGTTGTGGGAGTGGAACCAATCCCTTGTGAAGCTGGCATCCGAGGTGGTTGTTGATGTGAGAACAAAATGATGAAGTGAGTCAATGACGGAATTTCAGAGAGCTTGGAGGCTGCCGTATGTTGAACTCGGTGGAGCTGGGGCTTCGCGGTTTGGCGGGAGGTTGGACGACACGAACACGGTGTGCTGGGTGAGTGGTGACGTTGACACTGAGAAACTTGGGCAGAATGTCTCCAAGGAAGATGGGGGGTCCAAGTGAGGCGATATAGAGCCATCGGAATGACGTGGACGTCAAGAGTCGGCAGTTGATGACGAGGGGATGTCGGCCGTGCGATAGGGTGCAAGGCGTGTGTCATTAGACGGTGTGCGGCGGGTTGACGTCTGAGAAAGGATTCGAATCATCAGCGGACGTGCTAGTTGAGGTGGTCCGTCGTGAGGAAGACATGGCGTTGACGGGAGACGGCGGATGACGGGTGGTTGTCGCCGTCGCAGACTCGGGTTGACAGTCGAGGAAACACCGGACATGAGACGGCAGGAAACGAACTGGAAAGCCGAGAGAAGGATCGGACAGAAGAAGTGTCGTCAGGACCGTCGTGCCGTGAAGAGGACCGCACGAGTGCGGGAAAAAGAATGTCGGTTGTGTGGAATGATCCCTGGAAACAACGGGAGGGAGCCACGACAACTTTATTTCCCTTGGGAAAATTTTGTTTTTTAGGCCGAGGGGGGGGGGGGGGCCCTTCAGGCGGACGAAGCAGCCATCATCGATGGTGGCTGTGGCATTGAGCGTTAAGCTCAGGCAGCTTCCACTCGTAAGGTAGCATCGATGGAACAATAATGCAAAAAAAATGACAGGTGTTGTATGTATGCAGCATAAAGAAAGCCAGTACGTCTTCGGCGAATATGAGAGGTGGTCCGAGTGGCAGAGACGAGTCGTCGGTCGTGTCGTCCGGAAATGAATTTTCCTTCCCTTCGTTGGAAGGGGAGGGGGGGGGACGGCAAGTGTCGTCGTAAAAGATGTCTTGATTTCTGCTTGAGACGTGGGGTGGTCATGGGCGAGACAAGCAGCGAGCGATGGCGTGACACTGTTCTCAAAAATACGAGTTTTAGTCATGAATGAGGCGGTCAACAATGTGGACAGCAACTGTAGACTTGTTTTACGTTCAAAACGTGGGTCGAGTCACGGTCGAACTAACAGCAAGCGATGGGGACGTCTTTCGACTTGACTCTTCACTCAGGACGTGGGTTTTTTTTTTTTGGCCACGTTGGGACGAGCAGCAGTATGGACAGCAACGGAAGACTTGAGTTACACTTGAGACACGGGGTCTGTTATGGACGAGACAAGAAGAACAGCAGATGGCGTCCAACTTGATTCTTCACTCAAAGCGCGAATTTTGGTCACAAACTATACGTGCAGCCAAGTGGGAAGCAACTGAAGTCTTGATTGCAGCTCGAGACGTGAGTGGCCATGACAAGCGGCAAGGGGAGCAAACGGGTAACGTCTAGGCTGCATATTCAAACGTGGGACTTAGCCACGAGTGAGACGAGCAGCAGGGTAGTTGACAGCGACGGATGATTTGATTTTGCTCGCGACGTGGGTGCATCACAGTCGTGACAGGGAGAAAAAGGTGTAGACGGCATCCGTCTCTATTCTTTACTCAAACGTGGGATTTAGCCACGAGCGAAACGTACAGCAGTGGACAGCAAGTGTTGACTTGATTTTCACTCGAGGCATGGGGCCAGCCACGGACGAGACGAGCGGCAGGGGGTGTAGACGGCTCCCGTCTTGGTTCTCCACTCAAACGAGACAGCAAGTGTTGACTTGATTTTCACTCGGAACGTGGGGTTACCCACGGTTGAGACAAGCTGCAGGAAGTGTGGACGGCTTCCGTCTTCGTTCTTCACTCAAAACGTGGGATTAGCCACGAGTGAGACGAGCAGCAGTGGACAGCAACAGGTGACTTGATTTTCACTCGAAACGTGGGGTTAGCCACGGTTGAGACAACCAGCAAGATGTCCAAATGCTTTCCGTCTTGGTTCACTCAAAACGTGGGTTCTAGCCACGAGTGAGACGAGCAGCAGTCGGCAGCAACAGGTGACTTGATTTTCACTCGAGACGTGGGGTTAGCCACGGTCGAGACAAGCAGTAAGAGGTGCAAACGGCTTCCGTCTTGGTTCACTCAAAACTTGGGTTCTAGGCACAAGTGAGACAAGCAGCAGTGGGAGATAAGTTGAAGTATGGATTGAAAACTGTTGTCCGATACGCAGTGGAAAACAGGAACAATGTTGGTTCTTTACTCGAACGTGGCCTTGAGTCTTGATCCCGTCGTTCGAAAACTTGAACGTAATGACTTGTGTAACCAAAACTCAGTAGCAAAACCAACCGTTTCCGGAAAACGTCGTAATTGAAAACGGGAGTAAGACGGGTCACATCCGGTAATCTGGTGCGGGAAGCGGCCGGGAGGGCTAGCGCTCCGTCGAGGCGTGTAGCGGGCGATGAGCCACGCATTCTCCGGGCGACAGACGTGTCGTCGGTTGTGTCGTCCGGGAAAGAATTCTCTTCTCGGCCGGTGGATGCAGTGCATCAAGTGTCGCTAGCTGGGCCGACAGAGGGGTGTCGTGCGGTCTTCGCTTGATGGCGGTAGTCGGAAGGGAAGTCGCGACACGTCTGTGTCCATCGTGGCAGGAAGTGGATGCGACCCAGTGTTGAGAAGGGGCTTTCCGGATCGATGATGAACAAGACGTCGGTGGCATCGTGTTGTCTTGTAGGTGTCGCACGGTGCCGTGGACGATGTCTCGGACTACGCTGCGTGCGACACTGAAGCCTATGCGGGAAGAATTGGACGACAGGTCCAATGGAGAATTACGGTCCGGAGAGCGAGTGGCAAGTGTCGCTCGGCTTGGATTTCTTTTAGCTTCTCGATAGTTGTCCTTGGCGGCTTGGAGATCGTTCCGTAGGGCCGATAGGGCCGACAGGTCCAGAGGGGCAGTAGGCGGTGTCCGCTGTCCTGAAAAAAAGAGGCGACACCTCGTTGAAGGGTGACATCCAGTGGTGTCGTTCGGGGTGGGCTGACAGCAGCGAGGTCGAGGGCGGAGGACCAGCGGTTTCCGAGGGAAAAGCGGTGGCCATCTTTGGCCTTGAATCCAAATTCCGTACGACAGGCGGGGAACTTTCATGGCGTGAGGTGGCGTGTAGACACCTCTGCAGGAAAATGAATGCCAAAAGCGTCCACGCTCTCGCTTTTATAAGGGAGGACCGTGCCGCGCATGCGCGGTGGGATATGCAAGCAGGCGTCTACACACCGGAAGAAACCTCCAGGGTAACATCACATTCGAGGAATGTAATGCAAAATTATCAGGTTAATATGTTTTGGCAATAAAGAAACATTGTTAATTTTCGTACTGTGAAATGCCATAATGGCCCCAAAACTCGGAAAAATTCCGGAACAATCTGGCAGATCGACTTCATTGTCAGTGGAGAATAGGAACGAACGATCTAGGCCCGCAGCACAAATACAGGAGGCAACGTTGCTAGCCAAATTCAAATGCGATAGTTCGTCAAACTGGAGTGAAAAATGTAAAAAGTCCGAGCTATATCCTTGAGGCCCGAAGACGATAGCAGCTAAAGCTATCGAAAATTTGCTGGACGAACCTGTTCTCTTGATTGTGAAAGTGTGCGGTAATTATTTTCTGGAATTTTTCTGAGTTTTGTTGGCTTTAAACTATATTTAAATGACAAATTTGTTAAATGTGAAGTCTTATTTTAAGATTTAAGTAAGCAGTTTTGTTCTAAACACCACTATCGTCTGTTCCACATTGCAGGGAACTACTGTACGACGCAAAGTTTCCTTTAACTAACGAGTGCAAAAACATGTACATATCCCACACGACTATTAACAGTTTTTGAATAATTTGAAAATCCACAATCTTCTTCAATCTTCGCTCAATTTCATACATAAGACACTCACAGAGTCTTGCTAATTTTCGACAGCAATGCTACTGTCATCATCAGGCACTTCAAAGGAAAAATTTGGATCCTGGTCACATTCTTGCTGTTTGCCAGAATTTGAATTTGGCAGAACACGTAGCCTCCTGTATTTACAAGGTAGTGGACCATTCATGCTGTCTTTAGAAGGTAGTGGGCCCTTCTTGCTGCTACTAGCTCTCCAACACCGCGCTAACTGCTCACTCAAGTCCCTCCCCACAAGGTGTCTTACATTTGGGTAAGAAGGGCCCTGAATATTCATAAGTTGGAATCCATTCTGCTCATGGTGTTGTATAGCAATGGATTCCAGGCACCTTAGATGGCTGTCGCGTGCAGAGTTTGAGCGGATGAGCGTCGTGGCTTTCTTCCAATCAATCTCGTGCTCAGTGGCAGCACAGTGGAGCGCAATGCCATTATCCTGCACTCCTCTCCTGACATTGTCCATATGCTGTCCCAGTCTTGTTCTCACGCTTTTCCTCGTCTCTCCGACATACACTGCACTGCATCCCTTGCACGGTACTCTGTACACACCTTCCTTAGTATCGGTCACATTTCCCATCAAAGCGTCATTCTTTGTCTTCTGAGTCACCCGCTCCGCTTCAACAGCAACTGGAGGCACTTTCTTTCCTAAACGTTTTCTTAGTCCTTTTACATTCCGCAGGTAGGTTTTAAAGCCACTACGATTCAAGATTTCACGTATCGGACCACTCACACCCTCCAGGTAGGTAAGGCTTACAATCGGACTATCTACCTTTGAAACACTCTCCTTCACGCGTACTCTATCGGCATTCTTCCTCTCTGTCGCAACAATACAAATAGCCTTTTTCTTCATTCTATTCAGCAGTCCGGCTGGGTAGCCCAGTTTAAGAAACTTGCCTTTTGCCTCATATAGGTGTGGACCTGCTACTTCCAAATTCGTCGAGTTACGGATAAGCCTCACAAATTCGTTCTGTGCAATTGCGTTCAGTTGTTCACTTGGGTGGCCTGAGTTGTATGGTATTCCCCTCTTCGTAGCCATCGGTTTCATGTATGGCTGATACTCTACTCTCTTCGTCCCTTCAACTCTCTTCACCAGAATGTCAAGAAAGGGGAGCTCACCGTCGACTTCTTCTTCCACTGTGAAGGATAAATCGCTACGCCAGTTGTTGACTTTCTCCAGCACCTTCGCCAATGAATTTTTCTTCAACACCGCAAAGACATCATCTACAAAACGCTTCCAAATTCTCACTCCCAGCTCCCCAGCCAGTACCATCGAATCCAGATGTTGCAAAATCATTTCGGCGATTATCGGGGAGCTGGAGTACCCCATAGGGGCTCCTTTAAACTGCCAATACGTCTTACCCCCAAACTCAACATAAATGGATGCCAAAAGAACTTTCAGGATAGCCCTATCTTTCTCATACTCCACCCTCGGGATCTTCATTCGCTTCTTTGACAACGCCAACATATCAAGAATCATCCTGTGAGACAAGCTAGGAAATAACTTAACCACGTCAAATGACACCATCAATTCATCTTTTTCTACTTCCAGTCCCTTTAATTCTTCTAGCAAGTCTTCCGTCTTTCTCAGTCTGCTTGGCCCTCCAACATACTTCCGCAGTCTGTCAGCCACCACCCAGTCAAGTTGTTGTGCCATACCCCCTTTCGCTGATGTTATAAGCCGTAAGGGGGCGCCCTCCTTGTGGGTCTTAACTTGGGCGAATATGGTAGGGAGGCATTGTGGGTGTTTCGGTGTCAGTTTTTTCAACTCTTCATTGGAAAGGTGCCCTTCTTTTTTCAACCGCTCCAAACTTAACACCAAGTCCAACATGGGTCGATTCCCCACATTCTCTTCAGTCGCCCGATACATCCCCGACTCCACTATGTCCTTCACCACTCTTTCATCATGATCACTCTTTGCCAACACCACAGTCATATTAGCCTTGTCGGCCTTGCAGATAGCTATCCTCTCATTATTCCTCAGACTCCTGATTGCTCTCGCTTGTTCGACACTAATGTTGGGCTTTACCTTGGGTGGCTTCCTAACTACCATCTGTTGCATCTTCAGTCTCATCTCCGGTGACCACGTGTAGTTGGACAGCAGTATCCCCACATCCGCTATTAAGTTAGAACGTACATCAAGGCTGCCCCCCGGTTCCACTGGCACAAATTTCATGTCCAAGTTGAGAACACTCATCTCAGCTTTTGACAACTCCTCCCCTGACTGGTTCACCACAAACGGATAATCACCACCACCGGAGCACACCTCTATACACTCCCGCTCAACAGTGCCGTCCACTACTCTCTCACTGGAGCACACCTCTTTACCAACACGATTTGGACTTTCCTCCCATGACTGACGTCTCACATCACCCCTGTTTTCACAGCTCCTACCACGCAAGGCCCCCAGATAGGACAACCGCTGTACTCCCATCTTTTCCAGTTTCCAAATATGTCTTTCAGTTGTTAGCTCACCAGTCCTTCTAACTCTAATCTCGATGAAATCCAGCACTTTCTTGAACCACTCAGCACTTAGACAACTCCTAAGACTCCCTTCTAACATCACAACATTTGTGCGCAACTGCCGAAGATGGGCGTGACAATCACTTATCCTGGCCACCAAAAACTGAAAACTCGTGTGCATGGCAATGGCGCGACCGCGCACACCTCCTGCTTTGGGTTTAACTGTCAAACTCTTTGGAACTATACGTTCCCTCTTACAAGCCAAATTGAAGGCTAGATGCCCCTCAAACCTTGAAATACTGTCTCTAGACTTGACCAGTGTCCTAACTTTCTTCAAAATCCGTTGGGAATATGCCTCCCGAATTCCACTAAAAACATCATTACCAATACTATGAAACATTTGAATAATTTTTGAATAATTTGAAAATCCACAATCTTCTTCAATCTTCGCTCAA
>JAHWFP010175597.1:28338-76412 GCA_023313725.1 Lithobius niger | reverse complement strand
TTCATTTATACCTTCTGGATCCCCCCTACAACTACTTGCACGCAATAGATATTCATTAATGTGCACAGAAAAAATCAGATAAATTACTTTAATAGTTTCGGAGAACCATTTTTTTTTAATTACAGGCTGTAAGTGAACTAAAATTGAAAATCTCCGTGTTGAGAAAACGTGTCCATAATTCGGCGATAGCTACGCTAAAAATCGTTGTTTCCACCTGATAAGCGCTAGTATGAAGGTTTATAGGCTCCTTTTCCATTTTAGTTGTACATCGCAGCTGCTGTTTTAAATTTTTTAATGTTGTGAAACATCACCTTTCTCGTGATTTTCAACAACGAACTGAACATAAGCGCTCAAATGAAATGCGAAGCGCGCCATGTCTGCTATTGTGAAATTGCCTGTCAGCCAATGAGAGCGTGCCAAATCGGTCACGTGGTGCCAAATGGTCAATGAGGAAACGTGATCTTCCAATTGCTTTGGAAAGGCAGCTCGAGACCAAAAACAGCCTCTTACATTCCATCTGATTGACCAATGCCAAACGGCATCGAGAAAATGTGTTGAGAGGCCCGGATAGAGAGGAATTCCAGCTTTTCAATGAACCGAAGATGGCGGCGCCCAGTCAAATGGTTTGATCGTTACCCCTGTCGAAAATGGCCAGTTTTTTGCTCTTGAACTTCGGAAAAAGGAATGAACACCACATTTTAACAGTTTTTAGTGAGACTGCACTCAACTAAAGTGCTTTTTATAAAAGTATAAACATCGTCAACAACGTTTTGTTTACAGAAATCGATGCACAGCATACAGGATAGCGAATTTCAGTTTTTCTTATGTCGATATTTTGGCCGAAAATTGCATTTTTCGACCCGCACTTCCACATAAAAGTTTCGACGTATATATACGTCGTTACTCGACTTGGACCACATCGTTGCTTAAAGGATTAAAGCCAACAAAGGCCTATTGTGAGACAAAGTAACCAAAATGCATTTATTTTTCATTTCACTTTATTATTTAAAAAATAAGAATTGAAAAAAAAAAGAGTTGAAACAAAGAATTGCTGGTCAATTTAATTTTTGACTTCACTTTATTTAATAACGTAAAGTTTATAATTAAAAAAATTGGAAGAAAGAATTACTGGTATTTTACAGTATTTTAAAGTTGGTTTCATCCTTTTTTTTGCTTTCGTTCATTGTTATACTATGCGCAATACAAAACTGGACGAAAGCAAAATGAAAATGATTGAAAGCAAAAAAAAAAAAAAAGAACGAAACCAAAGTAAAAAAAGCTGCATATTAAACATAAAGCAAAAATTGAAAATTTACGACCCGGTTTTACTACTCGGACTCGGTTTTTTGTTACCCGGTCGATCCCTACGTATTACTCAAACAGAGTATTATACACGAACATTAAACACGATACAAAAACACCCTTAATTTAACAGGTATCAGTTTCCTTACTCCAGTGCACTAAATAGATAGATTTGAAGCACAAAATAACTATGCCATTTACCTATACGGGTATGAAGCCCGAAATATTTTCCGTCTTCATCTTAGTAAATGAGCAAAGTGCCCTTAGGTGAAGGTACTCTTGCTAAGGGGCAGCACTACTGTTACATTATGAACGTTCACCGTTTGACTCGTATTGACAATACGAGATATGTTTGCCTGTATTTCCTTTGTCTGTGTCGTCACGTTGACGCTTTAAATGAACACCAGACTGTTTGCAGTTCTGACAGCATACAGCTATGTCCAAAAAACCCATTCATGCAATTTCCCCCCTACGATAGACAGTCACGTCATCCCTACATCACGTATGCAGATTTTGAAACTATACTACCACCCATGAACACTTGCCAGCCATACCCATCGTGTTCTTTTTCCCTTAAAACACAGTATGACGTCTCTTGTGGGTTTCCTTATATCATCGTTGGTCCTAGTGGTGAGGTTCATTCAAAACGTGTATACTGGGGGAAGGATTGTGTGGATGAAT
Organism: Lithobius niger; assembly: GCA_023313725.1. Lineage (NCBI taxonomy): Eukaryota > Metazoa > Arthropoda > Chilopoda > Lithobiomorpha > Lithobiidae > Lithobius > Lithobius niger. The sequence goes on along the minus strand of JAHWFP010175597.1, from coordinate 74,429 downwards.
TTTGTAAATCAATTGAACACAAATATGACGTCATTACATACATTAAGTCTCAAATTGTTCTAATGTTACTCAGTGACGACGATTACAGAAATTTTACTGCAGTGACACACTGTCATATTTGTGATAAACCGTTTGTAAACAATTCCTCCAACGATAAGGTGCACGACCATTGTCATCTTACGGGGCAGTACAGAGGACTGGCCCATAATTAGTACATTCTTAGTTTTAAGTTTAAAAGTGAGATTCCAATTATAATGCATAATGTGTCAGACTAGTTTAATTGTCAGAGTTTAAAGTATTTTAGAGATACAAAGATTTCTGTCATACCACAAAACACCGAGTTATTCACCGCTGTCAACGTAGGTCCCTTTAAGTTTATGGACTCTTACCTATTTTTGTCATCGTCTTTGGGTAATTTGGCGGAAACTATAAATTAATTTCCTGTTTTAGAATGTGTTTTTTTCCACCACTCACCATGTGTTAAAGAGAAAAGATGTCTGTCTATACATGTACGATTATATGGCCGATTTTAGAAATTTTGCTGAAACTCCATCCAAAGATGCTTTTTATTCACGTTTAACTAACAGTCACATTACAGATGAGGATCATTCGTATGCTCATACCGTTTGGGACCTACTAATTGCACTACATTAGGTTCCTACCACAACCACTATGTTTTAGTGGATGTTGCGTTACTGGCTGACTGCTTTTAACACTTTAGGACTACATGTATGAAGCAGTATCATTTGGACCCTTGCCATTTTTACACATCGCCAGAATTAAGTTGGGAGGTTGCTCTTTGTATCACAGGAGCGAAACTGGAGCTGCTTACCAGTGTTGACGTGTACATTTTATTTAGTAAAGGGATACGACATGGGGTTTCCATTATTCCTAAACACTATGTCAAAATTAATAATCCTCTCGTATCTGACTTTATCCGTAGTAAACCGACCACTTACTCATCTACTACGACGCAACGAACTTATACAGCTTGTTTGATTAAGCCTTTACTCTATTCAGACTTTAAATGGCTAACTGAAGAGGAGTTGGCAACCTTAGACGTACTTAGTTTACCCGTAAATAGCATGACTGAATATCTGTTACAGATGGACTTGGAATACTCGGACACTTTACACAATTAGAAAACAAAAACGAGCTCGTTTGATGCTTAAGGTAAGGTTTAACTGAAGTCAAAACAGCAAAGGGGGTACAAATAAACTTTCCTGTAAGGTTCAAGATTTTGCAGTATTGCAGTGCTGTTTAGTCCATGTGAAACCTTACTGCTGTATACAATTGTTTTTACCATTTTTACTTTTGCACAAGGTAGATCCGCTAATGATTAGCTAAACGACATCGCCGGAAATTGTATAAAAACTAATCGTCTTATGTGCTTAGCACAGCTCGACAGGTAATTTGTGTGAGTCTTTGAAATCCAGGAAATGTCCTTGAAAGTAATAATGAAATTCCATGCCTGGAAAAGTGCTTGAAAATCTTGATAAATGATATATGTATCATCAATAGGGTGATGAATGGGAAGTTGACGATGTGACTAAAAAACCCTGAGCAAATTATTCTTCGTTTATTTGGTCATTACAATTTTTGAAATTTGAGCTCTGGCTTTAATTGTATTTACGTGTGTAATGGTTGTATACAGCAGTAAGGTTTCACATGGACTAAACAGCACAGCAACACTGCAAAATCTTGAACCTTACAGGAAAGTTTATTTGTGCCCCTTTGCTGTTTTGACTTCAGTTAAACCTTGCCTTAAGCATCAAACGAGCTCGTTTTTGTTTTCTAATTTGTGCGACTTTGGCGTACCATGCCGTTTATTAGCTTGTTTTAAAGTTTTGTATCTTTATCAATTATGGTTTGCGCGAACTAATATAGAAACAAATGCTTCAATCTTCAGTCCACGTTTTGAAGCTGGCGTTTGCTAATTGGAATTGTTGCATAATAACAATGTTTGCGTTTGCTAATTGGAATTGTTGCATAATAACAATGTTTAAAACAATGTAAAACAATCAATCTGGTCATTTAGAGCTCCACAACCCCTGAACCACTTGACCAATTAGAAAAGGCCTTATGCGAAGGGCACATCTACAGAGCCATACCTGTAAAATGAGCTAAGAACCAGCTTTATAGGACAAATAGTTTGATCTGTAGAGAGCGTAGCAGAAACGTGTCGTTCCAAGAAGTAGTACAAGAAGCCAAAAATGAAAATCACGATTCCAGCTCAAGTCCAGATCTCCGCTATGATAACTCGGAAATTAATAAAAGTTGGGACACGTGTTGGGCAAGTCCCACAAAGCTCATATACCAAATTTCAATGCAAAATATTGAATGACGGCAGAGAAATTAAGCATCGAAATTTTGGCTTTAACATGGGAGACCGAGGTCAAACCTTACAGTAACGGCTACCGCCTTTACTAATTCTCATGTCAATTATCCCCTAGCAGCTGAAAACATTGAAATGATGCATGACATGTTGTCACCGTTTAATGCTAACCTAGCCCCATCAACTACCATCACGTCTCGTAAGCTTGTCCCTCATTTAGGTCTATCCAAGGATTACGTCTGTTATCATAGACACCTAGTCTTTTTCCTAAAACAAGGAATGGTGTTGACTAAAATTACCAAAGGTATCAAGTTTATGGAACGAGCGTGGCTTAAACCTTTTATCGATTTCTATACTGAGAAGAAGGAGGCTACTATGACAAAGTTTGAGAAGACCATATACATATTTTTTAGTAACTCAAGCTTTGGTAAGAGCATGAAGAATGGAAGGAAACGAGTAAATATTAAAGTAACTGTTGACAGGCCAAAGCTTTAAGGTAAATGAAATTATCCTTCTTGGAGTATCTGGACACACGCTAATGTGTCACGCCAAGTTAGGCAACAAACATCACATCAATTCAATTGTCGAGGTTGTAAACCATTGTACGCGACGCCATAGCGTCAAGTGTCTTAATCCTGAATCAGAGTTGGGCACATTTCAGTGTAGGAATGCCAGCTAAGCTGCTTTCAATGCAAAATCTGACCCTCAATAAAGTTGCAAATTTGTTACTACTAGTTACTAGCTAGCTAGCTAGCTTGCCAGTCCACTCATCCCCATGTTAAATCCCATAGGGTGATTATTCATCGATACTGAGATAACGAAAAGTCTTCTAGCTATGAAACTGGACGAATGGGTGCAGTACAATACGAACTGAGTACCTATTATGGTTTGGAGCATGGGGTGTAACGGGGTTGGGATGGCGTGGGAGGGCGCGTACGTATGAAAATATTGTTATAACCATTGTCGGCATCGTCTCTCATTGGACGGCCAAAGTTCAGACAATGGCAAAGTGTATACTGACGTGCATGTCTAGACACACACTAGTGTACCACGGTAAATGTAAACAACGTTGCCAAAAAAATTTTATTCACGTTAAATAAACAAACTGTAAAAACAAAGCAAAATAAACAAAGCCATAAACTAGTAAAGAGGCCACCAAGTTGAGAGTGATTCGGCCCTTCAAAGAAGTGATATCAACACACCTAAATTAACTAAATAAAACAAACTACAACAAAATTAAAACCAAACTAAAAACCCATAAAGAGGTGACTAAGTTGAGAATGGTTCGGCCTACAGGCAAAAGGTAGTAGCAGAGTGTTGAAAACCAATTTCTTGTTGACGTGGCACTTTATTACACATCTGCATGGTGGTGGAATTGAGTCTAATACACAATTTAAAAAAAGGAGTGATATCATATCAAAAACCAAAACTAGTGAAAGGGGCCGCCAAGTTCCGAATGGTTCAGCCTTTCAAAGGAGTGATATCAACGCACCAAAATATTCGCCAACTTAATCGCACCGAATAATACTTTGGACGTTAAATGAAAACTTGAACATTGCTACCGAAAGTACAAACTCAGGGTGACCCTAGACAGGGTGTTGTGGGTCTATAAAGAAAGTGGTTAAGGGAATTCAAAGAAATGTTGTAAAAGTCGTTGTGACGTACAGTGACTATTTAATTTGTTTACGTGATCACAACATGTTTTAGTGCGCACAGGTGTGCATTAGAAGTTTCAAGCATGAGCTGTTTACTGTAATTACAGAAAAATGTAGAGCTTGCCTGTTGTGACACGACACGACATGTAATGGCGGATGATGTTAGCACCCTTCCATATTACCATTATAGCCTTAGGTAACCCTTTAATTCGTACCATTCTGTGACTTTGTAAATAGTTTTGCTGACCGTTATCACGTACATAAGTTTTCTGGCCCTGTACATAGCGTAGATCGAATCAACACGTTAATGAAGTTGGTAGTGTCCCTCATCTCAAATTACTTGTACGTTATTGAATAAGTAGTTGCCATTAAGCGTAGATGCATTTTTGACAAGGCTGTTGGCTAGGATTCAAATTACACTTATTCAGTTAAACAGTCTAGTCTGGCTGACGGGACTGTTTACAAGCTTCCTTCAACAAGGGGTAGAAAGGAGGAAAGGAAGTAAAATGTGGCATAGAGTTCCAAACCAGCTAAGTTCGTATTAGCTTAGTTTTAGGAGGAAATGACCGAAAGTGAGTTTTTATTACTAATATGGCGTAATTAACCGAAATGACACCCTTCTGCTAGTCTAAATTACCTTTGTCGGATGTTTGACCATTGATTATAGCATTTTGAGGTGTCTGAAACCGAAACTGACACCATTTTGGGGCTCGGCCATCTTGAGTCAACCTTTGGGCGCCACCATGTTGGTTTGTGACGTCACTACTGGTTGGTTACGTGACCTGTGACGTCGCTTCCGTCCATGCCATGCTACAATACACTACTATTCTAGTGTGTCGCTGCCAAGCAGATGAGATTTAATTGTTGTCAGATGTAGAAAGGCAGCTCACTAGCAGACGAGTTGACGTGTCGTTTAACTGTAACAAGCTTATACCTGATTTCAGCCTAATGGTGTAAGTTCTTTATGTGGTAGAAATCTTTGCAGATCATTGGAATCAGGTGTGTTGGGTCCAGTAACAAAGAAAACTTTAATATTAAAGTGTGGGAACGTGTCCTTTATGGAGAAAAACGTGCCCTCAATAATGTTGAGTTGTGTTACTAGTACTAGTAATCCGACAGCTCCCATGTTAATTATCATAAGGTATACAGACACCTGTACAGTTCACTACAGAAAGTTGCCAAATCTAAATTTCGGCAGAAAGGTAAAGCGTTGTATGGAAAAGTGGCTTTTTCTATGTGGGTTGCAGTTAAAAGCATGTGGCCCCGAAGTGGCACGTAAATGCAATATTATTGTTGTAACCATTGTTTGTATTGTCATCCAATCCAACAGTATTATAACATGCTTAAGTGTTATACACGCACCGTTTCAGTACTTAATTGTCAGAATACATTATTGTTGCAAAGAGGCAATGTCGTGTGATGATGCTATGGCGTGTGATGATGGCCCTTACGGCACTTGCCTGGCTCTGGACTATGCCCAGGGTAGCGTTTTTGTTCTCTCCGGTTTTGACTCTGCATTGTGTTAGGCGGTAGTTGTTCTGTAGTGTTGTTGTATCAGAATAGCCGCAGCATGCATGGCTCTGGGCCGTTTTCTGCGTAATAAAATCAATATCAATATCTATGTCGAGACTTTTGCCACGCTTTCGCACTGGGCATTCCTTACTACCTGCTCACAGACAGAGAATGGGCTGGACTGAGTCCGCTTTCTGTCCAGCATGTGGTGTTGCCGCGACGGTAGATCATGCTGTGTTAACATGCACGCTGCACGATTCCCAACATGTGGTGATCCGCCAGTTGATGATCAAATTCCCCACGTTACAACATCTGCTGTCTACTATGATTTTAAATCGCGACTTCCGTTCGGTTACACGTTGTGGCATCCTTCTGTGCGTCCTCGGGCATGAAGTTATGATTCCCAAAAAGTTCTCTGTGCTCTCCTTTGTTCTCATCTATGTAGTTCAGGCCGGTATGTTTTCTGTAAAAGATGTGTCTGCCAGTAACTGAGCCGACGTGGTGAGAAAGTATACGCACAGTGTACACAGGGAGATGATCTTGGTAATGACATGTACATAGTGGGGGGACGATCTTGGTAACGACATGTACACAGTGGAGGAAATATGCGGTAGAATACGTACAAAGTGGAGAGAGTATGTTATGGAAATGTGTATGCAGTGATGACAGCAATAATAGTGTAGAAGTCGGATCAAGACCTTGGCGGACTGTGGTTGACAGTGTTGTAGTCGTATTGCCGGCATATGCATGTACACAGTGGGAGGCGATCTTGACAATGACATATTCACAGTGAGGGATATATGCGGTGGAAATATGTATGTACATAGTGGTGAGTATATGCTGTGGAAATGTGTATGCAGTACAGTGATGACAGTGTGGATGTCAGATCAGGACCTTGGCAGGGTGCAGTTGACAGTGCTATGGTCACATGCATTGTAATATTGTGGGTATCGTGGATATTACGGATTTTTTCTTGGTTGTTAAATGGCTGGTGGTATTGTTATTTGGCTGTAGTTATGTTTTGGGGTATGCGGCTTTAGACCAGGGGCCCTAGTAAATTTTCTTCCGGCCTCACTAGTGATCGCTGCCATCAAGTTGTATTCACAGTGTGAAGAGGTGCGGAGCACTTTCACCAGGTTGTTTCGTGGGACGCAGTTGTTCGTAGGGCGATTATTGTTGGCAAACAGTCGTTTATACACATGACGTGTCTGCTCACTGTGTTAATGTTAAGTTAGTTAATGTTAGTGTTTAGTCGTACATTGTAGCGTTGTTTGTAGTTCTGTTTGGGGTGAGTGGGCCCCGCAATAAAATAATCATTCTGGTGTAATCCAAGGGTCCAGGCCCTGAAATAAAATGCAATGGTTCACAAAAACAACAAATCTCACTTTTGCTCCTATTGTTCTCGGCATTGTGCTCACATGCCTGGTGCATGCCGGACTGTATGTGGGAATGACCCACAGTTGTAGTCTGTTCATTGGGGGTCCATGGTGGTCGTCTACCGAGTGGCTGGCCTGGTGCCTGCTCAACGTTTTGATATGTATGGTCTTTTTCTTTGTAGGTTTTTAGGGTAACCCGCACCTTGTATCATCTCATTTGGTTTGTTCTGTGTGTGATTTTGCATTTGTTGTCTTTTTCGGTAGGGAATCACATTGTAACTTTTCACATGTTTAGCTAAGTGTCGAACTGTGCTTAATTTCATTCCTTACATGGGAAACCTTTTCTTGCTTTTTCCAAAACTGTTACCTTTTACTGTTTGCTCTCCTCTGCTTAGAACTGATGCTATACTGTGTTCTGGTCATTAACTTAACTTTTAATTGGCATGTTTTGTTTTCTAAAGGCGATCATTTGGATTAAAGTTTAAATGTCTCGGTCTTCTTTCCCCACTAGTTTTGTGGTGAAATTAGCGATTTTGGTGGAAGGGTTTCCTTGGCTGCAGCTTCCTTGCTCCCCGGGTGCTTGCACTGAGGGGGGCTTTCCCGGAGTTTGGCCTCGGCTGGGCACTCTTCAAACAAAGTATTTCCCTATCTGCTATCAAGTGAAACCACAGCCAAGGAATGGGCTTGGCAGAATCAGCGGGGAAAGAAGACCCTGTTGAGCTTGACTATACAGGGTGTTCGGAAATTGGTGTCAAATATTTTGAGGGTCCGCTGTGTGATCAAAGATAAGAAGAAAAAGTCCTATAAACATGGGTCCGGAAATGCACCAGTCTTTAGTTACAGCCCCCCCCCCCCAGGTTTGGGGTAAACAGTTCTTAAATACCTCGTAATGATTCACCGTTTCCATTCCAAGCTCAGGATATGCGCCATATCATACCTGGTATTTCAGTACTTCATAATACAGTATTGGGTCGCACAACTTATCAGAGGGAGTGGTAATTTTCTTATGGGGGGGGGATCAAACGTGGGGGAAGAGAGGAGTAACTGCTTTGGTCTTGTACTTTAATGAAACAAATTGTACATACCTCCAAATTTACCTCCAAATCAAAACCAAGTTTAGGCGATGATTTTTGTGGAAGCTGGAGCGTTAGACAAAGGCAACAAACAAACAAACAAATAAGCAACCAAATTCAAATGTGTGGGTTGAGTACAGTAATGTTGTTCTCGCCGCTTCGGCCAATGAAACAAGTGATCATCCGAATTCTAAGGATTCCCCCACTTTTACGTTTTAAGCTTCTTTCCTTGAAGAGTAGAAAACAAACACATTAAATCCCTCACTTTTAATGGCGAGGATACCCGATTGATAATGTTTGGTGCTCTCCACAGAGATGTACGTACAGTAGTTGTTTTTTTTTTTGGAGGGGGGGGGGCACAAACTTGGAAAACGATGTAACCTACTTGGTCTTTACACGTAATGAAAGAAAGTACAGTACCACTTTCGATTGTTTTCAATCACACGATGTGTTTTTTCTACAATTTGTTTCATTAAAGTACAAGACCAAAGCAGTTACTCCTCTCTTCCCCCACGTTTGATCCCCCCCCCCATAAGAAAATTACCTCTCCATCTGATAAGTTGTGCGACCCAATACTGTATTATGAAGTACTGAAATACCAGGTATGATATGGCACATATCCTGAGTTTGGAATGGAAACGGTGAATCATTACGAGGTATTTAAGAACTGTTTACCCCAAACCTGGGGGGGGGGGGCTGTAACTAAAGACTGGTGCATTTCCGGACCCATGTTTATAGGACTTTTTCTTCTTATCTTTGATCACACAGCGGACCCTCAAAATATTTGACACCAATTTCCGAACACCCTGTAGTTAGGCTTTGTGAAGAGACATGAGAGGCATAGTATAAGTGGGAGGCAGCAATGTTGAAAATGAAATTTCACTACTTTCATCGTTTCTTTACTTATTCGGTGAGGTGGGGAGCAAGCATTTCCAGCGCTCACACTTCTAGCGCCAAACCAAGGGACTCTGTTTTTCCGAGGTGACCCGCTCTGAAAACACTGTCGGGTGAGGAGTTTGACTACGGCGATACAGCTACTAAATGGTGTAGCAGGTACCCTAAGTAAACCTCAGTGAGGACGGAAAATTTGCCTGGAGCAAATGTTGTCTTGATCTCGATTTCCAGTACGAATGTGAACTGCGAAAGCGTGGCCTGTCAATCCTTTTGACTTTACGATTATTAAGCAAGAGGTGTCAGAAAAGTTACCACAGAGATAAATGGCTTGTGGCAGCCGAGCATTCACTAGAGACATTGCTTTTTTATCCTTCAATGTCGGTTCTTCTAATCATTGCGAAGCAGAATTTGCCAAGTGTTGGAATGTTCATCCACTAATAAGAAACATGAGCTAGGTTTAGACCGTTGTGAGGCAGGTTAGTTTTACCCTACTGATGACTCGTTGCTGCAGTAGTAACCCTACTCAGTACGAGAGGAGCTGCAGGTTTAGACACTTGGCACGTGTGCTTGGCCGAGCAGCCACTGGTGTGAATTTACCATCCATGGGATTATGACTGAATGCCACTATGTTAGAATCCCACCTGACACGACACTATTTGCGACTCGTCCACTGCCTGCTGCATTCTTGGGCGATCGAGTCACACGTTGCTCGGTCATGCAGTGATCACTATCACATGTGCTCAAGATGGAGGTGTAAAATCGTTCATATATGACCTAGGTACCAGTAGTGGAGACGAACTTAGTAGAGCAGCCACCACACTGTGATCTATTGAAACTCAGCCTTCGACTGGGTGATTTGTGAATATCAGACTGACTATTCTCCCAATGTCAGCATCTGGAATACAATGGCTGGCTTTTTCTCTGAAGTCAATTGCAGCCAGAAATGAAGTCCCTTTCATTCTGAGATCAAGTCCCTTGACTCTGAGACTCACGGGCGTTCGGAAGTGACAGCATCACTGTGAAACGTCCAGATACTGACCAAGCCAAGCAGAATCTGGAATTCTGGGTCTGGCTTTTTCTCTGAAGCTGAACGAGTCAGTAAAGCCAGATCCTGGGATGCCAGGTCTAGCTTTTTTTCCTGAACTCTTCACTGCTGTGTGTAAATGGCGGGAGTAAGTAACAGGGCTCAGATAGGTACACATCTTCCTTTGCATGACGGAAACTAGCACCATCCATTTAATAAAATTCTCAATGTCCCCCAACAAAACTTTGTGGAAGTGATTCGAGACTAACTGACACAAGGCGCAAGAAGTAACGAGATTACTGACGCAATTGCCACTGCAGAGGAGCAACAAGATGACGAGTAACATGATTATCACCGTGATACTCTGTAATGGGCAAGGAGGTACACTACGGTGTACTGGACTGTTGTGGTCCTTACTCTCCAACCGCTAAAGCTGCACAGGCTATGAGTGCTTAGATCAACTAGCTCCACTACAGGTACAGTATGTAGATTTAATTTGATTTATTACACCAAGCCTCGGCCCACAGCCACGCGCTCGGATACAGAGGATAAAATCACAACCGGGCATGTACAGATCTTACACATCTCACACAACTACCGCAGTAAAGCAGAGTGGAACACGGAGAAGGACAAAGCAAAGAAGCCCGGGGTATAGATAGAGACCACCTCCTAATTCTAAACCCGCACACCTGATTTAACCACAAAACTAGCCACAGTTCTTAGTCTTACGACAAGGTTGGGGGAAGAGTGAAGAGAAAGAAGGCTCTCCACACCAAACCCCAGACGGATGCACTGCAGTAGCCTGAAGCGATTCAGCCAAAGTGCAGCACACTCCAAGAGAAAATGACACGGGGTCTGTACCTGTCCGCACTGTGGACACCCTGGTGAGATGCACCAGCCCATCCTGTGACGATGAGCAGCTAGAAGGGAGTGCCCTGTGCGGAGGCGGGAGAGAACCCGCCCTGTCGTGAGTGGAAGAACATCAAGTGATGAGACAAAGGAGCAATCCAGCTGAAGACTGTGCAGAGAGCGACCAGTGGCAGCAGCAGACCACTCATCGGTCCACTCCTGTAGCAACTGCCGTCGTAATAACGAGCGCCTTGCCACAGGATGGGAGACTGGGCAAACTGTAACACCATTTCCCTGTAGCTCTAGCCAAACCATCAGCCTGTTCGTTCCCAACAGTGCCATTATGTCCCCTCACCCAGCACAGACCGACGAAGCATACCCGGGACGCAGTATGGATCTTAAGACAAATCTCATACAAAATAGGATCAGAAAAGTCCAGATGCTCAATCGCAGTGCGCAGAGTCGCTAGGGCTGCCTGCGAATCAGTGAAAATCGTGAACGATGGAAGATCCATGTTCAAAGTGACGTCCAGAGCCACGGAAATAGCACATAACTCACACATGGTGCTGGAGGACACCGTCAACAGTTTCCTGCTGAAAAAACTTTCAGAGCAGGTATGACGACTCAAACTCCCCCTGTGCCTCTGTCCCGACAAAAGGACGCATCACAATAGATTGCACAATCTGTGACACCCCGCGTGAACACATCAACTAGTGCCGGAACCCACACCCAAGGGCTGAACACTACAGCGCGCGCCACGCGCAACAGCGAAATAGACGACATACGCTGAAGCATTGCAGCAACAGACCCAAGAAACCCCAAGACACCCAGCACAGAAGGGCGAAGAGAGCAATAGTCAAGAATAATTCTGCCTACTCTGTCATCAGAGCCCCTACTGAAATTACGCATCCCTAGGGAGCAGAGAAGCTTTGCAGCTTGAACATGAAGAGGCGGCTCGCAGGATTCCACCCATAGTGCCTGTACTGGGGTGGACACAAGACAACCTGTGACAACCCGCAAGCACTCATTAACAGCCGTCTGAAGCATAGAGACATGACGACGTTCTTGAAACAAAAACGGAAGATGATAGTCCAAGATGGCACGTACGAAAGTCTTATATACAGCACGGAGGGAGCCCCGCCGCACCCCCTTCATCCGCGAAAGCCTCTTGAGCACAGCAGAACGAGAGCGGATCTTCTCACGGAGTGATGACGCGAGCAGATTCCAATCGAATCTCTCATCTAGTAGGACACCCAAATACTTCACAGACGAAACCTGTGTCACAGTAATGCCACCAACACAAATGGACATCGGGGCACGGTGCCTGACACGCGACCTACTGAACACAACCAGCTCAGTTTTCGCATGGGCCAAGATGAGACCCCGAGCAGCTAGAAGTGCAGAGACATGGGCAACAGCAATTTCAGCACACTGACAGCAAAGGACAGGATCACTACCGGCAAACCACAAAGTAACGTCATCCGCATAGCAAATGACATTGTGAGATGCCCCTATTTCTACCAGGACATCATTTATGGCAACAGCAAAGAGAAGAGGACTTAAGCAACTTCCTTGCGGAAGACCCCGACTCGAGTTTGCAACAGTCGACCAAAAGCCTACCCTGGTGACATACTGACGAACACTCAGAAGAGCACAGATCGCACTGACCAAACCAGGGCCCACACCCATGTTGACCATACTACAACGCACCCACTCGACATCCACTGTGTCATATGCTGCTTTTATGTGCAGAAACATGGCAGCAACTGTGAGACCCTGGGACCACGATTCATAGATGCCCGACAACAGGTACATGACAGCATCCTGAGCATTGCGGCCAGCCCTGTACCCAAAATGAACAGGAGACAAGCAAGCATAGTACTCAAGATGACTCTCTAGCCGCCTGACTAACATACGCTCATATACCTTACGCAGGTTAGATAGAAGAGAGATTGGCCGGTAATTAGACACCAGTGACCTCACAGACCCAAGCATGTGTAAAAGGACTATAACAGTAAACAACCAAGCATCTGGGACTCGACCACCCTGGAAGATGTTACGGAAGAGTTCAACACCTTTACTGATGGACGCCGGACCGAGGCGACGCAGCGATTTATAAGTAATACAATCTATCCCTGGGGCGCTGCCATCTTTGCATTTCGCCAAAACCGACGAGAATTCTGATTCCACCAGAGGAAAATCAGACGGGGTTCCATCAATACAACTACCATTTGGGACCGGCGGTTGCAAACCAGCAGAAAGGGCATAAACACTCGCAAATCTGCTACAGAATGCATCTGCCATAGCTTCACCTCTCAAGATAGTGCCTGGCCTACTACCCGAGTCATATATCCACTTTTGGGTGACATGCTCAAAACTCTGAGTGAGAATGTGCCATGCTTTTGTTGTTACACTCATACCTGTGATTCACCCGGATTGCTGCAATGAGTGCACAAAACCAAGTTCTCAAATAATCATTTTACTTAACTAAAGTCACACTCCTTGCAATAGTCAAAACCTTCCTGCATGTATGTGCTCTAACTCATTCAGGTAGCTGTTGATTATCCAACACTTTAACTGAAAACTGTTCATAAAGCTCTTGAAAGTCTTGGTTGGCTCTTTTGTGCCTTTCAGTGCTGCAATTATGCTTTCCATACTCACGTGAATTAATCACAACTGCTGGTGACGCCATGTTCACCTTCGTTTTCACATCTTATCCACTGATCTCTATATCATGATGTGTTCTGCAACACGGTTGTACCACTGTGCGGTGCAGTTGATGGCTAACTAGGTAGGAGCACCGTTACATTGTAAGAGATGCAGAGGAACAGACGTGACCCCAAACTTTCTCCGGATACTGATCCCGCTCGGAGCGTATTATGTACGCAGATTCCCGCAAAGTGCCTTTATATTCAAACCAGGTCACATCGCATGGATGCCTCCTCCAGCGTCGAAACGCCCGTCGACGGTCACGGACAGCACAGGAGCACAAAGCGGTCCACCAGCGTGGTTGTGACCTTGACCACACTTGACCCCACTTACAAACACTGCGTCCAGCAGAAACAACACCATTAACCTTCAGCCACTCATCCAGAATACCATTAGAAACAATAGGCCTCTTCCTGGTCTGTACTCGTCGCGAAGCACCCTGAATGAGGGGCACAAGAGCAACGGGAAAATGATCACTCCCCCATTGATCATCAGATACTGAGAAGCAAAAGTGTTTCTCCAACCCTGAGGAACAAAGAAAGAAACCGAGAACCGACTCCTGCACCACATGCCTCTGCCAGGGCCGTAACAAAGTCGTTTTTGAAAACGCTGTTTGAAAAAAAACTTAAAATGTATTTCATCGTATAGTAGAAAATTACGTTTCTGTTAGCCTACCTATTACAGATGCTCTTTCCTCCTAGTGGGAGCGGGATACGTAACGACGGTGTTGTCAGGCGACTTAGATGGTGGTGGTGAATGGGCGGATTGAAAGCCGTAACAACTTTCACTTTCGGTTTGTTTGTCAACTACGGTGTGGTCGCCATCGCCACCACCAGCAGTAGTTTTGTTTGCCACAGTCACAGTACACTTTTTTAACTAATCACCCAATCTTCCTCTCAGTTTCTTACACTCATCTTCTTGCTGACGACATTTTTTCCGATTTTGTGTTCCAGAGAGTTTTGGCTTAGGCATTGTGACGTTACGACTGAATTGACTGAACTGATAGCGGACGGCAAGGGAAGTACACGACTACACCATACACGTCACTAGTTTCCGTTACCCAAAACCAATCACTGGCCTCTAAATTGAAAAAAATTCAAATGTTTCCCGACCTAATCATTCATGAAATCAATCTAACATACCTAATTTAGCTTTCAATAATTCGTTGCGTTATTAATCTAGTTTTCATCCCAAGTTCAGGATTTTTTTTTTAGAAATGCTAACTATTATATATCATCATCATAGAAGGATGTCCAACAGCAACAAATTACCTCGAGGCCATTGTTTGTTCAATATTAAAAAACTATCGTTTTTTATTTACTGTGTAGGTCCGTTTCGCTAACTTTTTTAATTATTTGGTCCCCCCCCAAAAAAAAGCTAAAACCTGGGGGGGGGGCAGGGCCCCCAGGTTTTTGTTTGGGGGGGGCACCAAAAAATCCCCCCCCCCCCCCATACTTTACGGCCCTGGCCTCTGCCACCACAAAAAAAGGTCGGAGTCCCATTTTGAACAATACAGAAATCACTCTGATCAATTGCTGCACTAAGACGCCGACCATTCATGTTAATTCTAGCAGATCCCCAGTCGTAGTGGTGGGCATTGAAGTCACCACACTACCACTGGACGCGAGAATTGCTGAAACCACGTATTCCACTCACCATGAGAACGGGAACCCTTAGCATGCACGACAACAACAGTTATCCACTGTGCAAGCATGAAAATTTTGATTGCGCATGTTTCCAGACCCGGAGACACAAGAGACACTGGGCACAGAATATACGGAACAGCCCACTTGACAAAAATCCCAACACCCTGCCCATTTGAGATATAATCACTCTGAAGAGCAGCAGCTCCTTCAAAAGCGGGCATGTTAGTTTCTTGTACCCCTAATACCTGAACATGTTGAAGAAGTTCTTCAATTTCATGTTGTTTATTCACCATGCCTCTGGCATTCCAGGACGCAATAGAGAAAACTGTGGTTCCGAAAGAAATTAAACTTTTGCCTACACCTAACCTAACCTAACCCAAGTGGCTACTCCCTTAACCCACCCCCACTCCCTCTTCCACTCTGCAACTACTGCATAACAATGCACCATCGGATGGCGCAACAGAACCACTATTAAATGCAATTACATTGACAACACACTCATCTACACTGCCCTTCTCAAAAATCACAGGACTAGCAAGAGTTCCGTCACCGTCAAGCTGTACTGCGTCATTACAGTAAGTATGATCACTCACCTGGTCTTTTTCGTGACTAACTACTTCCAGTTGATCAACCACCACTTCTTGACCAACCTGGAGATCGTCAACTTCACTGTAAAACAGAACTTGCAAATCCGAACCAATAGCATTTACCTCAAGATGAGCCTCACCACTCGCCATATTTGCAGTTGCAGAAACATCCTCCTGTTTTCCAGTAGCCTGGGAGCGATTATGCTTCTTCTTCTTTCTGGCCGGGGGTGAGTCCCCCCTCTCACTGTTGCCAGGCACAACTGACGAAGTACTTGGCAACAAACTCTTTAGTACTCTTTAGTATGTATTTAGTACTGAAACAAATAAGTGTGTATCAATGACACATGTTATAATCTACAGTTGGGTGACAGTCACAACAAATGCCATGCTGAATTGCCATTTAAATGCTACTCCAGGCACATGTGCTTCTGTATGCAACCATGGGCAGCAGCCGCCATTTTAGCAAAAGTATAGCCTCCTCCTAGACTCAGAAAGTTATGGGTGAACACCCAAGGAATAACGACACTTTCCCACATATTAAAGGTACATAACTCCCTCCGGTATATTTTAACAGTTTCACTCGATACATTACCGGAAATAGTTTTATATAAACTGATTTACCTTTCATTTGCTGGTCTAAGGGTACGATGCAGATGTCAGTAGTGGCGCGTGATTGTTATTAGGCTTGTTTTAAACGGCTCGGTCCGAGCGGTATATAACTCCCGCCACATCGCTGGCAAGCCGCGGCCCTGGAGGAAGGATAATTAATCCCTTGCTCAAGTTTGCGACTTGGTCGTACGATGCGTCACGTTGCAGCGGCCCCGAAATGAGTATGACTAGTGTCGTAGAGCAATGCGCGCTGCGGTTGTTTGAACTATATTTTAGCGTAGGTGACGCAGAGTAAAGCGGCCAGAACGGAGGGATTTATGGGCCTTTTCTTGGTTATCGACTCCCCTGCTCATGATTACAACGGTTTGCAAAGATTTTTGGCGCACTGTGGGCTTTTTAAAATTAGGAATAAGAAAGCCATGGGTAAAAAAAAACAGCTGAAAAAAGCAACGAAAAAAAGCTGATGATAAAAGGCTAATGGACTAAAAGCTGTGGGGAAAAAAAGCCAATGGGGAAATAACGTGCCAAAAAATCTGGTGGAAAATTTACAAAAATACTACCTAGTTGTTTTGTGTGTTTTTGCTTTTAGGGATCGCACGAACCCAAACTGGGTTATCTGCTCCATGACGATGAGAGGGACGATTTAGCTGGAGAAATACCAACGGAAAACCCAAGATCTTTGACATACCACAATCGACATGAGCACAAGGCACCACAGGCCCCTTCTCCTCCCGAAAATGCCAGGGGGCGACCTAGTTATGGGGTGTATAACCGTTTCGCCAAACAAATTTTCCCGTTTCGCTGAAATTAAGCTCTGATTAAAATTCTGTGAAAGGGGAATTCTTGTTTCTCCGAACTCCGTTTTGCCGAATCAAATTATTCTTAACAAATTTGACGTTGGAAGAGTTAAAGATGCATTCCTAATTGGAAGGAATTTGTGTTTAGTTGCAGTTTCTGATGTTATATGTTTAGCCGCAGCGAGTACGGTAGCACAAGTGAGACACGTAATTTGGAGAAAAAAATTATACGGCGAAACGGTCATCCTCATCATTAAAAAGATGCAGTGCGCTTGCTTGCTTGCTTGCTTGAACATCTACTCCTTTGGAAGTCGAAGACTACAAATATGAGAAATGTGTCAGAAGAAAGCAAATTAATCCGGATGTTTAATAGGCCCGTTTTTATCTTCTGATAACGCTCTATAACCGTGATAGTACTGAAAAGTACCCCTTGCAACAATCATGCAACAATACGTCATGACATCAGCGATAGTTGACCAATTTTTTTCCGTAGAAGCTTCGAAATTTTCAGGAACAATGGGTTGGGGATTAATTTCAAAGGGTTCTAGACACACGCTAGTGTGTCGCTGCCAAGTAACAGAAGATCATCCCATTGTAGACATCCGATTGTTAAAAAATTGATTGTTAATGCTAAAAAGGCGGCTCACTAGCAGACATGTGTCTGTTAACTGTAAGCAACTGAAAGCATATTTTGGCATGTTGAGTATAAATCCCAATGCGACAGAAATGTTTCAAATTGAGGTAAATGTAAGGGGAAGGGTCAGAAATTAAGAAAAACTAAAATTTAAAGGATGAGTGTCCACCAATCATAGAGAAAAAGATGCGTCAATAACGTTGTTTTTATGTTATTCTCTAGCTAGCTAGCTGGCTAATACGATTTTTCCCATGTTAAACCCATAGACTTTTTGCTCATGGCTAGAGCAAAATTGAGACGTCCTACGTAGCTGAACTTATGCACACGGATGCATGGTGATCTGAACATGGTCCTTTTGTTGGTTTGGGGGTTGTAAGGGTCAGGACAAATGCGTGGGAGGGTTTTGAAATTCGTCACCAGAGAATTTAAATCCTGTTCCTTTTCCAAGTTGCAACCAACGATTTCAAGCAACAATGGCTTGAACAATCAAGACTGGTCCTTAGATGATTGTAAAAGTCTGGACGAACTAAAAGCGGAACTGTAACGAAGGACAAAATAAGCAAGCATTTACGTTGTCGTGGATTGCGTAAGAATAAAGGGATAAACGTTAGATGATAGTTACGCAACAATACGAGCATCCATGAGCAAGCGTGGTTTATGCTAATCACAAAAAAATGAAATGCATCGCGTTCTGCTGTTTTAGTAACGGGGGGGGGCCCCCCCACTGCTGCATGACTAAATGTGAACGAAGAAAGCAAACGCAAAAAATTCTCAATTTTGCTGATGTAACGGCTAATTATTTATAGACATGAAATGCCTTCAAAAAGAAAGGTAGAGCGGAATATAAGATAGTGCACTGACTTTTTGTATGTTCACAGTCCTATAAGTTACATGTGTCTATCAACTGCAAGCAACTAAAAGCATAGCTTGTCATGTCGAGAATAAATGCTAATGCTACCGAAATCTTGAAAAAGTAAGAGGAAGGTACAAGTATAAACAAAATAACTAAAGGGCATGTGCTGATTGAGTGAGCGAAGCGAACGAATTCAGCGATTGTTAGCCATTGTCTGCAAAAATGGGATTGATGAAACGTAAGCATGTGAAGAATGCTCGTACAATAAACTAAGCCGTGTCAATTTGGTTAATCGAACGGCTAATTGGCAATGGTAAATTTGAAAATTATCAATGTGAAAATTTATAGATATAAAATTCCTCCAGAAAAAAGGTACAGATGAAGATAAGACGGTGTAATCTTTTGTACTTTCACAGTCCTATGAAAGTTGTGATATCCACCCAAAACCAAAAACTGGTGTAAAAAGCCGCCAAGTTTCCAAAAGGATCGACCTTTGAAGGTAGTGATATCATTCCACCAGGGAAAGGCCGCCAAGGTTAATCCTATTAGCCACGCTAATCGCACCGAATAATACTTTGGACGTTAAATGAAAACTTGAAGATTACTACCGCTAGTAGCAATCTTCTAGTTTTCATTTAACTTTCGAACTATTAGTATGTTCGATTAACGTGGCTAATAGGATCAACCTTGGCAGCCTTTCCCTGGTGGAATGATATCACTACCTTCAAAGGCAGATCTTTTGGGGAAACTTGGCGGCTTTTTGCACCAATTTTTGGTTTTGGGTGGATCAAAGGGTTTAAGCGAGCGTTAACCACTCCTGGCAAATCTCTTCGAGTGCTGAACAATAAGGTTGGCAACAGTCAAAATACGTGCATTGTTTCAAATAACCAATGCATTTTTTCAATGAACGATAGCATCGAGTCAGTGGCTTAATGGTTTAATGTTAGTCACCCAAACAACACATTTTCAGTTCAAAAACTGTCCTATCCTTGAGAAATGGTAATTAGCTTACATTAGGTAGCTTGCATTAGCTATTACCAGGCAAGTACATTGTTAAGCCTTGCGAACAGATTATCTTCATAAAAGTATTAAATAAATCGAAAGGATGCTTCCTAGTTGCCCTTTGGAACATAGATTACCTGTAGATTTTTGCATTCTTTCCCGAAAGATGCTTCTCCCTGCAGGTTTTAAAGTTGTCTACAGCCGGCCAGCTGTGTAACCCGGTCTGCACATGTGCGTGCGCAGCCCCTCTGTAAAAGCATTCAGGCAAGACCGGCCTGCCATCTTTTTCCTCCAGCGTGACCGTGAACGGTCGCTCTTCGCTTCTCTCTTCAGCTTCGCCCAGCTACGCTATCTTCGCCAGCTGCGCCATCTTCACCCTCTGCGTCCTCTTCGCCCTCCACTCATGTGTCTTTGCCATGGGAAGATCAAGGACGTCCTCCAAGCATCCATTACCCAAGGCTTGTGGTACCATCCCCCGCTAGCCCTCCGCCTCCCGATCCAAACATCGTGGTCTGCGCTTCGTCTTCACCGCCCTCATCTCCGGACCTCAGGGCTTTGCCTCCGCCACTGTCCCCGCCCATCTCACCACTTCCTTGCGGCCAACCTACTAGGTGCACCCCCCGCCAAGCAAGGACACACAGCGCCTCCTCCAAGTCCTCATCGGCCTACCTCCACACCTCTTCGGCCGACATCCCACTGGACCGCTCTTTGGCATCATCCCACTACTCCTGGACTTTTCACCAAGACATGCCCCTTTCTTCAAAGCAAGTCCACACCCTCGGGGATAAAGCCATCAAAAAGTTCCATTACAAAAACCAGCCCAAGCCGCCTTCTGCATCTTCCAACTCCTCATCCTACACTAAGGAGTGGGTCAATTTGTCATCCAATTCCTCCCGGAATTGCCATCTCCATTCCCCGGGACCGTCATCTAAACGCTCACGCACTTCACCTACGCCCACTTCGCCATCGGCCTCTTTCGTCGCCTTCCGTAACCCGCATCTTCCGAAGACCGGCTACACTGCCACAGTATTCGACCGTCCTATTTGACCTCCCTTGTCATCATTCGACACGATACTGGAAGACTCGGACTTGGACACCGCTTCAGCCCTCAACAGTTCTCTTCGCCAATCTCTGAATGAAACTTCATCTGCGACTAGCAAACACGCATACTTCAGTGACGACGATTCCGACGACAATGACGATGACCCGTCAACAATCCCGCTTCGGCAGCTTCTAAAGACAGTGGAAGAGACCATCCCAGACGTCTTCCACTACAAACCTCCACCCGACTCAGCGACTCTAACAATCAACCGAGGGCTTGCTACTGGATTCGGCTACTGTCAACGTGATCAACAAAAGAAAAAAAGATCAATTCTCGGCCAATCCACCACACTTCTCACTACACTTCTCCGCAATGGTGGCTACCTACTCGGCAAAGGAGAACCCCTTGTACTAGACCAGGAACCTCCCCCACCACGTCCGGGCCGAGAAAACTGGTTCTTTCGGCCGTTTGGCGACGGATCTGCCAACCCCAGGCACTTTGAAACCTATAAGGAAATTGAATTCCTCACGTTCGAAGCAAAAATGGACTTCGGCTCCTCCCTCTTCATCGCCAAGAAAATTGAAGTTCCCTCTGCCATCATCAGAGACAACGAAAAGTTGCTTCGCTTCGGCCTACGAGCCGCTTCGCAAGCAGACGTTATTCATACTGCCATCAACGCCCTCTGCGAGAAATTGTCAACAGAATCTAGCCTTTCTTAATTCAACATTCCTTCAACGAGAAGCAGCGCTCAACACCTCAGCCAAACTGATTGATTCTACCCACCACATTTTACGAAACCTTACGATCCATGAGTCACACTGGTCGTTCAACGGCCTTATCCCAAACCTCGTTTCACGGAAGCCGAAAGAAGTAAAGAACAAACCGGCGAAGTGCTACTTCAAAAACCAGCAGTCCTCCTTCCCAAACAAACAACGAGAGTATAGCTCAAACCTAAACGGGAACCCCAACCCTTACTTCAACCGGGATGAACCAAAGTACAGACAGTACCAAGACAACCAGCACTTTCGGGGAAGTTTCTCCAACCGCGGCAAAGGAGGTAAACCTACCGCAGTCCCGCATCCGACCAACGTAGCCGCCACTCCTCCCCAGGAGCACGAAGCAAAGCCCGCAGCAGCCAATGACGTCCACTTTGCTCCCACTTCGCTTCCAGTCGGTGGCCGCCTACTCTTTTTCCTACCAGCCTGGAAGCACATCACTTCCGACCCACTTGTTCTATCAATTATCTCTCAAGGCTTCCTACCAACCTTTGTATCCAAACCACCACTCATTTCACCCCCACCTTGGAACATGGCTCCACAACCATCCACAGCCCTCACGGCAGAAGTAAAAAGCGTCCTCTCCAAGCACGCAATCAGAAAAAGCCCAAACCTTCTTTGCCCGGGGTTCTACAGCTCCATCTTCCTGTGGCCAAAGAAGTCCGGCGGCTAACGTCTCATCTTCAACCTAAAGCCCCTAAACCAACTAATAAACAACGACCCCTTCAAAATGCAAACTCTAGACTCCATTCAGCAAAAACTCCTCCAAAACGACTGGACCATATCTCTGGACTTAATAGAAGCTTACCTTCACATCCCACTCCATCGATCAATACTACATCTCTTCCAATTCATGTACAACGGCGAAGTGTACGAAATCCAATGTCTGCCATTCGGACTCAACGTCGCCGAGAATTTTTTACAACCGTCTTAAAGCCAGTACTTGCTCACCTTCACCAAAATCAGGTCTCCGCAAGTGCCTACCTGGAGGACTGGATTTTAAACGACGAAGCTCCCACTCAACTAATCCACAAATGAGACTTCACCATCAACTTGCTCTCGCAACTAGGTTTTGGCATAAACCTTTCAAAATCAAGACTGTATCCAAGCCAGTCATTCACACCCCTCGGAGCTCACTTCAACCTAGAATCTGCAATA
Source organism: Lithobius niger (assembly GCA_023313725.1). Classification (NCBI taxonomy): domain Eukaryota; kingdom Metazoa; phylum Arthropoda; class Chilopoda; order Lithobiomorpha; family Lithobiidae; genus Lithobius; species Lithobius niger. Next base: position 51,898 of record JAHWFP010175597.1, on the reverse strand, counting down.
ATCTGTCGTTCCACAGAAAGAATTCAGGACGTCCTCCAAACTTGCCGCACCTTTCGAGCCAAGCCCCATCACAGCATCACGGAACTCAACTCATAAATTGGAAAATTGGACTCCATGGCGAGTCTTGTCCCCTACGGAAGATTGATGATAAGACCCCTGTACCTCTTCCGCATAGACCAATGGGGAAGCCACACCGACAAGAAAACATCAAAACCAACGGACCTCTCTTTCCCTCACGACACACTATTTTGGTGGTCCGACGCAACAACACTGTCGACATCGGTACCTTTCCATGAACCCCAACCAGATCTCCACCTCTTCACCGATGTGTCCCTACAGGGGTGGGGTGCCCACATCCAAGACCAAGAGACTTCTGGGACATGGACGGACAACAACTCCGATCACATCAACACACTGGAACTAAAAAGCCATATGTGAAGCCCTCAACCATTTCCGGCATCAAGTTGCTCAGAAAGTCGTTCAAATTCACACAGACAACACGAATGCAGTCGCATACATTCGGAAGGAAGGCGGCACTCACTCACGTCAACTACACCAGACCACCTCGGAAATCTTCAAACTGTGCAGGTCTCTGAAAACAACAATTCTGCCGCTTCACATCCCAGACAACAAGAATGTGATCGCTGACTCCCCCTCATGCTGGGCTCCTCCAACGGGAGAATGGTCCCTCAAGAAATCCATTTGCGAATCTCTGTTCAACACATGGGGGACACCAATGGTAGACCTCTTCGCCATGAGGCACAATGCCAAACTTCCCAATTCATCAGCCCACTTCCGGTCAACCAAGTCTGGGGAGAAGATGCCCTAAAGTTTCCATGGAAGAATCTTTATGCCTACCTGTTTCCACCCTTCAAATTGCTTCCGATAGTTTTCCAAAAAGATCAAGATAACTCAAGGAATCTTCCTACTAATCGCACCGAATTGGCCATCAGCACCTTGGTTTCCCCAACTCCTAAACCAATTGATAGGCCTCCCAAGAAGTCTGCCAGAGTTTCCAGATCTGCTTTCGCAACGGAAAGGGACCCAATTCCACCAACACATCCACTCCCTACACCTACACAGGTGGCTACTATCATCAAACTCCTCGAATAGGCAGGCATTCTTACGGAACAGCCACATGCATCGCATGCAAAGACATCAGACAATCAACCAACAGGAATTACGACAACCACTGGAAGCAATGGCTTCATTGGTGCATCGGAAGGAAGGTTGATCCAATCAATCCCCCCCTATACCTGACCACCAAAATTTCCTAAAGGTCCTTTTCAATCAAGGCCTAAAAGGATCGACAATCCTGGTCTACAGATCAGCCCTAAATTCAGTCTTTAAGGTGGCCGGGAACTCTTATCTTCTGGGCGACTTTCGTATAACAACTCTAGATCAAATCCTTTGAAATTGAACAGCCGTCTATCCGCCGCTCCTTTCCTGATTGGGATCTCTCCATCGTACTGGATTCATTACTTAAACCACCTTACGAACCAATTCAACATTGTGACCTCAACTTCCTAACCAGGAAAAATGTCTTCCTCACAACTATGGCCACGAGACAACGTTGTAAAGAAGTACAAGCACTATCCATTGATCCCAGCTTTTGTTTCTTCCATGACAATTTTTCGGCCATCCAACTTAAACCAAGAACATCTTTTCGAGCCGAAACCCAAAAACCATGCGAACCCTCCAAGCCAATCGTCATCCCGGCAATCAAGAACATCATCGGAGACGAACCCGAAAGACTACTCTGTCCAGTACGTGCTTTCCGCTACTACATCAAAAGGACAGAAAACCTTGAATTCCGCAAGGGACGAAACTAACTCTTTCTCCCCTTTGCGACCTCTTTTGGCGTGACATCAGCAACGATGATCGCCTCATGGATCAAAACGATCATCAACAATGCCTATGAAGACATCAGCAACGACCATTCCAACATCAACATAAGGGCATCGGCGCATGAGCTAAGGGCAATATCCGCATCCTGGGCCTTCCACAACAACATCGCAATCACAGATATCATGGAAGCCGCATCATGGAGAAATCAATCTGTATTCCCCAGCCACTACTTCAGGGACATGACGAAACACGAGAATGGACTACACCATCTGGGACCCATCGTCACTGCCAGACATGTCATCCACCGCCCATAATCACTGAAAACATCCGATGTCTTGAAGCAGATGTCTTGAAGTAGATGACCTGACGCAGAAGCACGGCTCACCTTCAAACAAACGGCCCTTTTCAAGGCTACCACATTTTATGAAAGAGATCCAGTACTCCTGTTATGTTTTCAATAAAGTGCAAAAATCTCAGATTTTTGGGGGAGGGAGCCAGCTCGTAACCCTAGGGAACCCGTCAGGTGGAGCCCGCTTCCATAACTGATGAGGTCAACTGTGAATGCAAAAATCCACAGGTAATCTACGTTTCTGAAGGGCACCTAGAAACAGTATTTTGCTGTCCCTCTGCTTGACCGGCTGAAAATTGTTTCTATTGCCTGGAGGAAATACCTGTACCCTCCGTACTTCCCCTCTTGAGTCACCACCTGACATATTGAGAGGGAAAAAAGATGGCAGGCAGGTCTCACCTGAATGCTTTTATAGAGGGGGTTGCGCACGCACATGCGCAGATCGGGTTACACAGCTGGCCAGCTCTAGACAACTTTAAAACCTCCAGGGAAAAGCATCCTTCGGGAAAGAATGCAAAAATACACAGGTAATGTATGTTTCCTCCAGGCAATAGAAACAATTTTCAGCCAGCCTGGCAGAGGGTCGGCAAAATACTGTTTTTAATTTCTCAATTTTGCCAAAACTACAGAAAATAATTAAATTTTTCACTTCTCAATTTGAAACATTTGAAGCATTTGAAACTTGACTGGCTGAACATTCGAGTCAAAGGAAATATTAAAGACGCTGTATAAATGAACAGAAACGAACCTGCAGATAAGAAGACAAGTAAATAAACTCCCGTTACAGAATCCAGCAACGGGACCTAACTGAATGAAAGCACAAAAATGATTACAGAGCAAGACGTCAAATAAAAATTCTTAAAATAAGTGAAACAAGAAAATCCGAAAAAAAAAGTCTGTGGGGTTGGGAGATCCAGAGAGCAAAGTGAGGAGAACAGGACAGTGAAAGTAAGCGACCAAATTGAATGAACGCACAAAAGTGAAAACGTAAAACCAGGACTTAAAGTAAAAATAGGCGAAACAAGAAAAGCCATGTAATAATGAAACACGTTAATTAAGAGCCAGGCAGCATCTTATCTGCTGCCGGATTGAGGGGGTAGCGGAGAGATTGACCTTACCAGTGTGATGATTAGTAAGCCTTGGGGTGGGAAGGGGAACGAGAGAGGGAAAAATCAGGGCTCAAATCAGCGTTTTTTAAGCTTTAAATAAGTGAATTGCATGAAAGACTGACATTTTAATTTATCCACTTCTTTACGCGTGTGCCAGATTTTGGCTGTTAGTATACGAATGCCAACAAGATATCTTCGCGAGCGAAGCGAGACGACGCCAACAGAGCGAGCGGAGCGAGCGATGTGGCTAGTACACCAATTATGTGTGTGCGCAACAACGTCCTTATATTAGCTAGAAACACCATCAACACGTCTGGCGTGCTAATATAAGCAAGGGTAATATGGTTTACCTAACCCACATTACCCTTGATATAAGTAAGACAAGCCACTACTGTTATTCGGACCAAACCAGGAATTACATAAGGGCACGCTTAGCATATTACGTATGCTTTATTCGTTCCTGCTAGAACTTAATTCCCTTGATTTTTATACACTTCTTTTTTCTGATTGGGAGTTGGGAGGAAGGGGCACAACACGTACAATCCGCAAATAGTATCAACATTTGTTCAGAGAAAATCGAGAAAAAAAATTAAAGGAATTTGGGTAAAAAAAGTCGACCAAATTGCGTATTTGAGTATTCTACCCCCTTCTATTAAGCAATTAATTAATTAATTAATTAATTAATTAATTAATTAACAATTAAGCATTGCAACAATTAAGCATTGCAACAATATTATGCATGTAACAATGCATCTCATCAATTTGGCGGCGATGAAGATTTGGGTAATAAAGAAATAACCACTAATCGAGCCGATTTTGGTTTCCGTCATGTTACAACTAGTTTAATATTAGTTTTGTTGTAGACTTGGTTGGTTGGTCCTACGTTGATAACATCCCGACAGGGAATACCTTGGCCGCTACGGTTTGGTTAAGTATGAATGAACTTTCCCCTTTGTTACCGTACGTCGTAACAATAGGACCGCCCGAGATGGGGCGGGTGATGTAGACACAAAGTGGGCCAAACTCTTTCTTTTCACTCCGAAAAAAAAAAGGAAGGAAAAAAAAACCTTTTACGGTTGGTCTTAAATCTGCCTATGAAACACCCCAAAAAAAAAAATGTTGCAATCATCCCTAAAAATAATTTGGCTCTTTATTTTTTTTTCACCCACGTGTACTTTCCTCCCCGGAATATTGAACTCGTCGACCTGTGAGAAAGCGACGCGCGCGCTTGTCCCAACACGACAACGCGCAAAGGTAGCGTTAAGGGGTTCGAAAGGGCGGAATTGTAGGCAAGGGAAGACTAAGGGCACTACTCTAAATAACATGGTAAGTAAACTAATAACAGGTATTGCTTCGACAGCCTCGTTAATGTGGTAACAGACGTGTATTTCAGTCACGATCTCTTAAGACATTGGTTTGTGTTAAGTTTGCACGCAGCTACTTCCTTGCTTTGGGTAAATATAGCCAACCGAGCGAGTTGAGTCAGTAAGAATTGGTGCTTGTGGTATTTTTAGTGGAACATGGATCTTTTCATCTCGTGTTACTGTCAGTTTTCATCAACCGGTGGCAATGGTTATCCTGACGTTAAATAGTTGAAATTTCTGCAAAATAAATGGGGGTAGGAACCGAGTTGGTGATACCAGACCCCTAATCGTATGCATTAGGTTATAGAGGTGTGGACGGACCGTAGTTCATTCAAAGCTGTAACATTCCGTGTGATTTTTTTGTGGAATTAAATACTTTGTCTAAATAAGTCGTTGAGACCCCTGCGTAAATATTGCAACATCACTGAGTACTTGAAAATAATGCTTTCCGTTCTGTGTCGAAAGGTGTACTTGATTGGTTATTGCCTTGTGTATTTTTGTGGGTTTGTAACTGTGGTGGTCGTGGTCTTTATGTAGAACTGTGCCCGTAGTTTTTTTTAAAATTTTTTTAACTTCGTAAAGCTTTAAACGGAGTTCTGAGGAAGGTACGTTTGTCGTTTGTTTTGAGGTGAGATAACTGGATTGTGGACTGCTGGTGATTTTATGACTACAGGGCTACTAGCCCCTCCCCTCACCTATAGTTCACGGCTAGTAATGCTTTATTTTTGGAAATGTTATTGTCATCTGAGTACAATGCAAAGTGGGTCAAAACTTGTTTTATTTAGTAACTGGTGCTGCATTATGTATTGCCGATGTGCATGACTTCGTTGACTTTTTTAGTGTCAAGTTAAACTACATGTTCATATTTTTTTTACCACCCCTATGAAATAAGGCTGTAAGCAAAAAAAAAATGCGCCGCAATTCACTTTAAAAATACTGGTAATTACTGGTTATCTCTGGAGGCTACTTCCATAAAGGTCCAGCAGGCTAATGCCGTAGTGCACAGGAGGAACCGTATATGGTAGCAGGTGAGCTGGGGCCTCTGTGGAAGAATGCCCAAAGCTTTGTTTTTTGCCGAGCGTGTTTTCTCTTGTGGTTAAAAATGCTGTCGAGTGCATAAAGCGGATTTACTGCCGCTTACATCCCGATCATTTCTACGATGTGTAGGGCGATTCAAAGGCTCTGATTTCGCCCCCCCCCCCCCCCAAAAAAAAAAAATCCTTGTTGAGATCACACGCAGACGAAGCCAAGCAAATTTGCCCCCAAGTTAGTAGAAACTAAATACAGATGTAAACCTATTTACGTTCCCTTTTGGACTGCGTGAGCGGTAATGAACTCAACGACCTTTGAGACCAAATGAGGAAGTCCTACCGCTCAACCATACTGACACAGCCAAACGGAAACGTCCGTAGGCAGCATTTAACGTGCACACACTTATCATGCTTATCACTTTTCTAGACATGGCTTTCTGTCTGGTTTATTAGGAGAAACTTGTTTTAATATTTTATATTAATGTAATATATAAATTATATTACATTTTCTAATATTCTGAGAACCGTTGAAGCGAAGGTGTGTTGGTGAAAGGCTTACGTCCATCTAATAAATGGGATGCGCTTGATGTCAACTTCAAATTTAACCCCAGATAAGAACTTTCCTGCATAACTTATGATTTCATATTCCAGGAAATTTTCTTCTGGCGGATAAAGGTAAAAAAAAAAAAAAAAAATCTACATCCTACTTGTTGTGTCAGCTTATTTTGGGGCCCAGTCAGTCATTGAAATATCTGTGGACATCCTTCGGCATCAAGTGCACCTAAGAGACAAAATAAAAGGTTGATCTTGTTACTAGAGATTTTCGTGAATGTAGGTAAGGTGGGGGGGGGGGGGGGGTTTGCAAGGAATTTGTTGATTAAAGGGTAATTGCCACCAAATGACAGGCAGCAGCATGTATAGCCATTTACCGCTATCTAGTTCTGTCTAACTCACTTTCAACAAGCGAAGGAACACACAAATTTCTTTTTATGAAACAAGCCACGTGCCTCCTTAATTATTGAGTGTAAAGTTGGTGCGTCCATGTGCACCAGGAAGCAACAGTAAAGTTAAGTCTTATGACGACACAAGGCACTTTTTTCCTATATATATCGACCATTTTGAAACACGATATTGAATCACTAGATGGGCGCCACCTAGTGACAGTGATATCATTAACCTTGACCGCTTGCTCCCTGGTGCACGTGGATGCACCAAGTTCACATTCAATAATTAAGAAGGCACGCGGCTTGTTTGTTGTGTAAAAAGAAATTTCTTTGCGTATTCCTTCTCTTGTTGAAATCAAGCACTACATAGAACTAAATAATGGTAGACGGCAGACACTGACTGGCCCACCGGGAAATCAGGAATTTCCCGGTGGGCCCTTTCGGTCAGGGTACCCAATATTCCTCGTCCCCCCCGAAAAAAATTAATATATTTTTAATAACGGTGGGCTGTGTAAAAGGTTCGAAAAATAGTTTCTCGCACTAAAAAAAATTTCTTTGTTAGCAGTGTGTAACAATTATTTTTTGTTGCCTATGACATGCCATCATAATTTTTCCGCTAACACTTGACAAAAATTTCCAGTGGGATGGGGTGGGGGGGGTAGTAAGGCACCACGGTAAGAAGGGCCCCTTTGAGTAGTTTCCCCGGTAGAAATTCAGTTCCCAGTCCGTGCCTGGTAGACGGCGCTAGATGCTGCAACCTGTCATTCAGTGCAGTGGCGTAACGTACCGGGGGCCCGCCAGGTGTCGAAATAATGGAGAACATCTTTGAGATTTTTGCATTGAGAAAAGCATGCCGAAAATATCGCCTTAAGAGCCTCGAGTAGTGAACTGACTACGGTAAGGAAATTTCACGTTCGAAGTGCAATATGTTATAAGCAAGTACAAGTTCCCATTTAACATGTGTAATAATGTAGCTACAAAGCAAAGCTTATAATAATTCGACAGTAAAGTAGGCTAAAAATACCACACAGACGTGTTTTTGTCATAAATTTTTTTCAAACATTGTTTGCATTAGCCTACTAAGAAAAAGGTTTTTTTTTTGGTTAAAACGTCGTTGGGTGTTTCGGTAACGTAAACAATGTATAGTATGTGTATCATTTGAACCAAGACAGTTGAGAAGGTCACAGATTTTTTTAGGGAGGGGGGTGCAATAAATGGGGGTGGGCCCGACCATAAATTTTGCCTATGGGCCCAGAGACACTTTGTTACGTCACTGATTCAGTGAATAGGCACCTTTAATCGCACACAGTGTGTGGTGGGAAACTTGTGACTATCCCATTAGGCCAAAGAAAATTATTATTTAGTTTCTCGTCAGTGACTGTTTTTTTTTTGGGGGGGGGGTGCACAAAAAATATAAAGTATAAATTTACTCTCCCATATGTCAAAATATTCAGTTCAAACCGGGGTGGATAAAAATCGTAATTTTTTTTAACCCATGAATTTCTGTGGCTATTCGTGTGCGTACATGCAAAGATACCGTATCCTGGTACCTAGGATACTTGACAAAATCACCATCATCGTACAAAATGCAACAAAGCACTCAATTTTTTGCGTACTTAAAAGGGGGTTGCCACCAAATGACAGGCTGCAGCATCTATAGCCATTTACCGCCATCTGTTTTTCTCGCTCCCTTACTTTCAAAAAGCGAAGGAACGCACGAATAATTTCTTATTATGAAACAAGCCACTTGCCTCCTTAAAGGCACATGCATACATGTTGGCTTTCCTGTATAACTCAGTTTTGCGACATGAGTTCAAACGTATGTAAATGTTGCCAGCATATTCATTTTCTTGTTTTTTTCTTTCGTGCGAGATGATTTTGCGTCATTAATTGTATCTTGTGTAAATGTTGCAAACGCTATTCTCAACGGTCGCACAACATACCGGATGGATGTATTTGCCTTTAATTACTGAGTATAAAGTTTGTGCATCCACGTGCACCAGGGAGCAAGTGGTAAAGTTAAGCCCAAGGACATCGCTGGCGTTTTTTTCAATATATTGACCGTTTTGTAACGCGGATTTTGAATCGTTAGATGGGTGCCATCCATTCAGTGATAACGTTAACCACTTGCTTTCTGGTGCACATGGACACACCAACTTTATCTTTAATAATTAAGGAGGCACGTAGCAAGTTTGATGTGTAAAAATAAATTTCTTTGCGCATTCCTTTGCTTGTTGAAATCAAGTGTTACGTAGACCAAATAATGGTAGGCGGTGGTAGATGAATAGTAATAGTCCAGTCAAATTTGATCAAATGCTCGGAATAATTCATAAGCTGACTTTTGCCACAGTTGTTCGTAATTACTTCAAGTTCAACATACTAAAAGTCATCAGCTATCCGTGTTGAGCTAACTCCGCCATCTTCGAAACATCGCCTGAAAACATTTTTTTTTCAATATATCTGTGTAACAAATTCTCGGGCATGAAAATATGTTCTACCCAAAAATGTAGAGCATGAAATTCTCTACAAAAAAGTTCTATTCAGTTTTTTCATATATCTATTGATTCAGCGAATAATCGAAGAGTGTTTAGCTAATGCTGCCATCTTGGAAACTTAGCGCCTGAAATCGGTTTTTTCAATACATTTTCAATACCTTTAAGTGCAGACTTGCATTTAACATTCTCTTTTTTGCATAATTTAGTTGATTTTGATTAGTCTTTTTTTCTTCTTTGAATTACGTCTCGGTGACATGATTCGCGGTCATTCCTATAAGTTAATGGTAAACAAATCTAACTGTGATACTCGCAAGTATTTTTGGACAAACAGAGTTGTCGTACCATGGAATGCCCTTCCTGATGAGGTGGTCAAGGCACCTAACTTGCCTACTTTTAAAAGTAGGCTATCCAGATGTGACCTAAAAAGGTTTTTAATGCGCTTTCAAATTTCAGTTCACTGCTTTATTGCCTTTTAAATATGTTTATATGGTTTTTAAATGTTTTAAAAGGTTTTTAATGTTTTTATTTTATTTTTCTGGTTTACTTATGTATTTCCTTCTTACAGTGTTTTATTTATTATTATTAAGCACATGTTGATTTGACTCCAGTTACTTTCTAACTGTTCTGTATTTTTTTTTGTTTTTATTCTGTGACTTTAATTGACCTGACTGCAACGTACTTTGTTTTTTACTGATTCCTTTTTAAAAAAAAATTTAAGTTTGGCTGTGAGTCGGTGTACTGCAATGGGCCCTTCCCACTCAAGTTGCTTATGCGACAAGTTATTTATTTATTTATTTATCACGGAAACAGCTGCTCAGGCATGAAAATATGTTTAATCAGAGCATGGAATTGTTTACAAAAAAGGTCAATGATTCAGCGAATAAACGGTTTCAAAGATGCCAAACATGTGACCCCCTCAATGAACCCATGTACATTACACTTTATAGGCCTATAGTAGGGTGGCTTGGGGCTCAAAATTGATGGAATTGTTCACTTTCTGTGAAAAGCATGAAATCTGGTATGAATGCACATGAAGAACTGGAAAAAAAATAGCTACCTATGATAAAAAGTTGAACCCCCCCACCCACTGAGGGATGATTTACCCCACCGAAATTTTTTTTTGGCTGTAACTCCTTAACCGTCAACAAATCAAAAGCACAATGTGAAGCATAGCACACAAATCTGGACGGGAAAGGTGATATACTACAGCTTTAATGTAAAAGTAACCCTTGAACCCCAAAATCGTATTTAAAGTATATCACCCTTAATTTGCGCGAACGCTTTTTACAATTGATACGAGAGTGATTTTCATAGAAGTATTCTTGCGAGCCCTCTAATAGCCAAAAATGGACATGCTTAGGATTTTCATCAAGGTGGAGATCTATTCTTTCCACCAATCCTAACTGAAATTGTTTAGTTTAGATACAAATACAAATATGAGCATTACAACAGCACTTTCAAATTCAAAATAACCACTATACCATTACAGCTACACCTTTAATTGGGCGTAGAATGGTCCCCTGTACGTTAAACAGTTTCGGTTAGGATTGATGGAAAGAATAGTTCCCACCTTTTAGAAAATCCTCAGCATGTCCATTTCCATTTCTGACTATTAAAGGACTCTCAAGAGCACTTTGAATTGGAAAATCAACATATAGTCTAGCGGCTAAGGTAAAAAACAATGAACTTTCGGGAAACAACCTGAAACTTTAAGAATGTATTTGATAAATAAATAATATTTTTTGATATGGTACCCACTGACGTCACTTCCGGTTTAGCGGAATTGCGTCATCAAAGAGATATGATTTAACCCTAAAAATATGTACCTCTGTAACCAGTAAACAGGTTTTAATTTTTGATAGGTCTTTGGAAAAGTAAAATCATAACTAACCAAAAAGGTCCCATGGCGCAATAACACAACTCGCACAGGTTAAGTATTAAGACCTATGGAATGCGACATTGAGTGATATTACACCTGTGAGCTCTGTAATAGCCCAAAATAGACATGTTTAGGATTTTCTGAAAGGTGGGGACCTATTTTTTCCATCAATCTTACCCGAATTTGTTTAACTTAAATATGGCCCGTCCTATGCCCATTTAAAAGTGAAGAGGTAATGGCATATCTGCAATGCGTATGGTGATTTTTGAATTCGAAGTGCTCTTGCGAGCCCTGTAATAGCCCGAAAGAGACATGATTAGAATTTTTTGAAAGGTAGGGATCTATTCTTTCCATTAATCTTAACAGAAATTGTCTAGCTTATGCACAAATACAAATATGAGCATACAAATGGCAATTTGAAATTGAAACTAGCCGTAACACCAATTACAGCAATTTCGTTAAACGGCCGTAGGACGGTCCCTATCTAAGCTAAGCAATTTCGGTTAGGATTGATGGAAAGATATCTACCTTTCAGAAAAACCAAAGCATGTACATTTCGGGCTATTGGAGGGCTCGCAAGAGTATTTTCATTTCGAAAATCAACAAATGCTTTCGCCGATGCGCCGTTAAGCCTCAACCAATCCATTACATCTTCTCCTTTAAATGGGCGTAAGACGGTCCCTACAGAAGTTAAAGAACTTCGGTTTTGATTGATGGAAAGAATAGATCCCCATCTTTCAGAAAATCCTAACCATGTCCGTTTTGGGTTATTAGAGGGCTCGCAAGTGCACTTTGAATTCGAAAATTACCATACACTTTTGCCGCTACTCCATTATCTCTTTACCTTTAAATGGGCTAAGGACGGATCTCTCTAATAGCCCGAAGTGGACGTGCTAAGGATTTTCTGAAAGGTGTGGATCTATTCTTACCATCAATCCTAACCGAAATTATTTAGCTTAATAAGCTAAATAATTTTGGTTAGGATTGATAGAAAAAATCCCCACATTTCAGAAAATCCTAAGTATGTCCATTTCGTGCTATTGGAGAGCTCTCAAGAGCACTTTGAACACGAAAGTCACTATGACGACGACGACTAATTGAAAAAAGTAGCGTTCGTACGAATTAAGGGTTTTACTTTAAATACGATTTTGGGATTGAAGGGTTGATTTTACATAAAAGATGTATATCGTATTTCCTGTCCAGAATTGTATACTGAACGTTTTCACTTCACATGCTTTAGATTTGTTGACGGAAAAAAGTAGTTTTTTTTGGAACAATTCCTATGATCAATACGGCTGAATGTTTATTAGCTAGTTTGGCCGTTATTTTAGTTCAAAAGTCAAAATACCTATTGATTGACAGGCACTTAAAATTTCCTTTTTATGAGCTGTACCCCCTAACCTATCCAAGTTCTTTTAATGTGTCGTAGGACCTATTTGTGGCTTACTAAATTATCTTTTCAACAAGCCATAAAAAAACAAAATTGGTCTGCTGGTTACCGAGATAGGCTACAGCTGTTGACATCAAACTATAGTGAATTTGTGGCTGCCATCTTTGATGACGTAATGAGGGCAAACCGGAAGTTATGTATGTGGGCACCATATCAAAATATGTTCCATTTGCCATAGTAAAGATATTCTGAAATTGTCATGCTTTTGTCCAGAAATGCACGACTCACCTAAAATTTGCTTCTTAACCGCTTAGGTAATACTATTCTGCCACTATGCCGTTACCTCTTCACCTTTAACGGGCGTAGAACATCCCTATCTAATTTAAGAATTAACAATTTAAGATTGCTGGAAATAATAGATCCTCTCCTTTCAGAAAAAGCATGTCCACTTCGTGCTATTGGATGGCTCGCATGAACACTCTGAACACGAAATTCACTAAAACAACCAATTGAAAACAGCGTTTACGCAAATTAACGGTGATATACTTTAAATACAATTTTTGCGTTTAAGGGTTGCTTATATGTAAAAGATGTTTTTGGTTGCCTTCAAAAATATCATTACCTGTTTTATATGCACTCTCAGGTTTCAGTGCTTCTTCCAGAGAAAAGAGACGAACGTTGGCTTCCCTGCCAGCCTTAGTTATTCCACTGCGCCTGCGCAGACGCAGTCCTCCCTATATAAACGCCGGCGGGCATTCATTCCTCACCTCTCTTTCTCTGCGCTGCCACACGATGCGTTGCTCTTCCAGCTCCTCATCCGTTTCACGTTCCTCGTGTCACTGTTCCTCAGCCCTCCGCTGGCTGCCGTCCCTCGGACTGGACGTTCCTCTTAGCTCCTGCCCAAGGCGGCTCACGTCTTCGTTGCGTGCGGGCGATACGCGGATCATTCTGGATTAGCGACGTTCCTCGTCCTTGGTCCCCTTCCCCACTGCGCATTACCTCCGCGCAGCCTTCTTGGGGTGGACCTTTTCACTGCCTGCTATAGGCTTTCACTTTTCCTCCCTCCAGCATTGAAGGCTGTTGCTTCGTTGGATGGGGTATGATATCCCTCCACCACCTCCATCTGCACACCCTACTTCACAGCCCTCCTTTCGGAATTTGTACTCCGACGATGCAACCAGCTCGTCCTTTTTCTACTGCCGGGCTCCTATGGTACGACGCATGCTCAGCCTTGAAGAGCTCATATAAACTCCAGCGCAGCATCCTATCTGGTTTCATTTCCCCTAGGGCGACCACTGCGAGTAATTGCTCCCAGCTCCCTACAGGTCCACAATACCCTCCGCATACCACCATTCAGCTGAAGGACGCCGCCCTCCGCTCCTCTTCTTACAAGGTTATCCTACCTCACGTTGATTTTTACAACGGTTTTCTGGATACTCCATCTGTTTCTTCAGTCAGGGATGACTCTCCTCCGCCCTCACCGTGTTCTCCACGTCCTTCCATCATTCCTCCGGAATGTTTTTCGCCTGCTGTCCCTACTTTAGAACTGCTACCACACGGCACTACGGCCCATTCCGGCTCCTATGCCTCCGCTCCTCAAACGACCATTCCGCTTTCCATGTTGACCTCCTCCTACGAAGATGTTCCAGTTTCTTTAACGCAATGGTACACCACAAGACAGGCGGACACTCCTTCTCACCCTCGTTCCGTAAGTTCTACTGGGCAATGACATCCTTCCGACTCAACTGAGTCTCCATTCCAGCTCTCCGCGTACCAAAGTGCTTCCGTCCCACCCACTACGGAGGGGCCTATACCCCTCCATCGACCTTGTATCCCTCAGGCACCAGCCCGACGTCCCGGCCATGTTCCTTTGGCACATCTCTTCCTCTATCAACAGCCCCGTCAGCCACCGTCGGAGGTTTTCCCGACCTTCTTTCTCACTTCCCTTTAGCCACCCATAAAGGGGTTTCGATAATTTGGTTCCACAGTAACATCCTCCGTTCCAGTCATCCCTTCCGGCTCGGCCTCCACAGTATCTTCATTCCCACCGTCGATCCTACCATCGCCTTTCATTAGCATTTCTCTCGAAACGGACGTTGCGTCCTCCCCAGCTTTCCTTCCTCAAGAGCTGCTTACACCTACCGTTCCCGTCCCAACTTTCGACAGACCTTTCTGCGACCCGGAATGTCCTTCCGAAGTCATGCCACAAGTCGACTCCGGACCATCCACTCCCAAGGCACTTACTCTTAACCTAGTTTGTGATGAGGAACTCCACTACGATATCCAATATACAATCCTTGGACCCGCATATCCGAACCTTTGTCACTTTCGCCACGTTCCCCTCCGACCATGCATTCCCATTCTGTTACCATACGAGGACTCGCACCTCTGGCACCAAACCACGTCTCGCACCTCTGGCACCAAACCACCACCCTCCTTGAAAACCGAGAACCATCCACCTGCCGGTGTTTACATCCTCATGCTATTCCTGTACAAAAGACATAACCCCACCGTCTTCACCTGTTCATTTACACTAAAGTCTGGGATCATACATCCCAAGATTCTCCATCCGAGGCGGACGGGCTTTAACAGCCTGGCCACTTCCTCTTCTTCGACCATACGAACTTGTCACCACTACGCCTCGCCAATGACTTCATTACCTCAGCTCCTCATCCGCCTCCGCCGACCATAAAGACTAAAGAACTTCCGACTATGAAGACTGAAAAGACCTCTGCCGACCATGAAAATTAAAAGGATTATCGTTAAGACTGTCACAAGTCATCAGGACGTTCGGTTGAAACACAACACATTATATTGACTTTCTCCCGATACATCCCGCAATCTGTCTGTATGTTGCTTCTCAACCTCCGGAAGTGACTACAATTTTATCTACCCTCCACCGCTTTTGGCGTTTCCCTCCGTTTTCGAGCTTCGCTCCCTCCTTCCGCCACCAGGAAGCAACTCGCAGCAACTCAAGGCCTTCTTCACCTCCGTAAACTATAGTTACACTTGTCCCTCGTTCCTGCATCCCTCCGTACGCTTCTGTGTTCCTACGTTCTTGCATTTCTTACCACCGATTCAAGACATCTCTGGTACCACGTCTGACGTTCCGCTAGATCGGAACGCAAGCTCGGGGTTCCGCACGTTACCTCAAAAAAAAAAAAAAACCCTCCGCCATCCCTCCCACAACACCGACGCTACTGACACATACAGGACGTACGCAGCAATCCCTTCTTTCCAAACGGAGGGTTGTGCTGGTCACGGAGGCCTCTGTCCTGATCCCTACCTCCACCAAGGATGTGCCTCGAGGAGCCAATGGCTCACTCTACAATTGCTTCCAGTCTCGCCTTTAGCATCCCTCAATCCAAAAGACTGTTATCGTATTCCCAGCTGTTTTTTTCCTACCGTTCCGGTATGCTTTTCAACCGCATGACTTGCAATCCAAGTTCTTTTTTCCTTAAAAACTCTACTTGTCACCAACATCTACACTAAAACCCTCGGACTTCCATCTGACACTCTCCAATCTGCAGCACGGAGGGCTGCTTCACTGCTCCCACACCTTCTGGATTTACCATCCAGTTCGTCACAGTACTCTGTTCCCTCGTTCCGCCTTGACAATAGCACAGCTTCTCCAAACCTGCTCCGTCCCTTCATAGATCCAGCAATGCTAAAATTCCAGCATGGTTCATTTCCCGCTCCTCCACCTCCCTCTACTTACTTTAAGGACCCAAGTCCTTCCCAGCATCCTGATTCTGCTTCACCAATAGCCTGCTTTCGCACCAATTTCCGGAACCTGCGACATGGCATTCCTCCTTTAGTAACGATCAGATTTGTCTTCGTTCCGCTTCCGCGCACATTCCTGCGCAACCTCCATCGTTTATAGGCTTACACGACTACACCCTATCTCATCTTTCTCCCTCCACTCGTATCCAACAAGTGCTGTGCTATGCCCGATCCTCCCTGTATTCCATTCAGCAGTTGAAATTCCCAACTTGGCTCCATTACTATCAATAACCAGGCAACCCTCCAACGGAACCAGCACGTTCCTCTCAGACAAATGCTGATCCACTTCTCCCCGTTCTCTTCTTGGGACGTACCCTCATTGGTACTGAACACAGTCCCAGTCTTCAGGCCGCTTCACCATCCCCTCGTCCTCTCCTCCGACATCCCGTCCGTTCCTGCCGCTCACGTTCCTCTTTGAACAATGTCTTTATTTTCAGGGCGACCAAAGCTGACACTGCTCCATCCTGACCTCCCGCCTCCTTGCGCCAGCAGTGCTTTGTGATCCTCCTACCGATCGGCAATAGGGAGAACTCTTCCAAGCTATCATGCCTCTTGCTCCTATAATTTTTCGCCTCCTAGCCCTATGGCACTTCATCGGCTTACATCTTGGTCCTCTTACTCAGTCACACGGTCCTCTGGCCGTGTATGGACAATGCCTTTCCGTTGCCTTCTCGAAGGCCTTCCCTGGACCACGTCGTCCCAACCCAGTTCCGGGACACCCCTTACAAAAAAAAAAAAGTGCTAGGGCATCTTTCCCGTCGTAAGTCGTCTACAATCCGGCCCGTCCCCATCCTCACAGACCTGCCTTCGTTCCTCCTTCTGGCCTTTCCTCCGGTGTCGCCAGGCCAAACAGCTGCTCATATTTTTCAGCAGGGATACCTCGGAACGTAAACCGTTCTGATAGGCCAACTACACGATCTCTGTTCCCTTCCGGTCCGAGTCTGCCGTCCTTTCCAGTACTAGACTAGGTTATGATGGTTTTTGTTGCCCTTCAACTTACTACTATAATGTGTTGTTGCTGTTACTTGTTCCTTCAACGATCTCTAAGGGTTCCAGTCACCTAACCTCAAGGCGGCTGGTTCTCCTTTACCCTTGAACCTGCTTGCAACCGCCTCTTCCGGTGGATTCTTCCGCTTCCAGCTGTTTTCGTTCAGTCAATGCCTCCGATGCACCTACACCAACCAGTTACACAACAAAACTTTTCAAAACCTAAAGGAACATCTTTCATCCCTCTACACCGGTTGCTTTCAGGTTTGTTGAGTCAAATTGACTCCAGGGTAGCCAGTCCGGAGCCAGGGCGCCCGTCACCAAGGCCCGCCTCCGGTGACAAAGTCTGTTAAGTGCATATAAAACAGGTAATGTAGATTTCTAAGGCAACCAAAAACACAATCTTTACAGCAAAGCTGGTTATAGCGGGCTTTTGTTGTCCAACCAAAAATACACATTACCTGTTTTACAAAACAGACCGGCCCTTCCTCCCCTCTTGAGTTGCCTTGGTGACGATTAAGAGTATTATGGGAAGAGATGAGGAATGAATGCTCGCCGGCGTTTATATAGGGAGGACTGCGTCTGCGCAGGTGCAGTGGAATAACTACGAGGCTGGCAGGGAAGCCAACTTTCGTCCCTTTTCTCTGGAAGAAGCACTGAAACCTGAGAGTGCATATAAAACAGGTAATGGATATTTTCGGTTGGGCAACAAAAACCATCTTTAACCAGCCTTGCTGTAAAGATTGAGTATATCACCCTTCATGTCCAGAACTGTGTGCTGAATGTTTTTCCATCACATTGTGCTTTTGATGATGGTTAAGTAAGGAGTATCAGCCAAAAAATGTCTTGGGAGGGGGAGGGGTACAAATCACGGGGGGGAGGTTGAACTTACTATCATAGTTATTTTTATCCAGTTACTCTCCATGTGCATCCATACAAATTCCATCCTTTCACAGAAAATTAACTAAGTTCATCAATGTTAGGTCCCAAGCCGCCCTACTATTTGTAGTGTAATTTTACATTGTGAGCAATACATGTGTTTGGCCTCTATGACACAGTTTATTCACTGAATCATTGACTCAATTAAAAAAAAAACGAATAGAACCTTTTCAGACAATTTCATGCTCTACAATTTCGGATTAAACAGATTTTCATGTTTCAGCAGCTGTTCCGTGATAAATCGAAAAAAAAATTTCGAGCACCATGTTTCCAAGATGGCGGCATTAGCTCAATACTTTTCTACACCATTTATTGGCTGAATCATTGAATCTATGAAAAAAATAAGTCCAGAGTTGTGTCGATTCGTCGGATCGAGAATGGTGGCCATCCCATGTTGGTTTCAAAGATCACAAATATGTGATGTCAGAGAGGCTCCTCCATCGAGTTAACAAATGACGTCAACAGCCGAAGTCCATGCGCAGGGTAAATCATACGGTGCCAACCTCCCTTGCTAGCCTATAGATGCTTGGTTGGTAAACCAAGCTTCAAAAAAGGATGCATGTAAAATAAAGAAGGTTATTAGAATGTGGGGAGGGGGAAGGTTGGCATACAAACTGAATTCCTCAGGTGGATACTGCGCCACGTTTTCAAACTCTAAAACAGTGGATTCTAAGAAAAGGGAAGTAATTTGCGAGTACGGGGATTTGGCGGGTGGGGGCCCCCAGAAAAAGCAGGTATGGAAGCGTGGGGGTTGGTGTTGTTAGGCGTCACTCGCATAACGGTTGGGAGGGGCCGGGGTGATAGGGGAAGACACATTTGGGTAAGTAGTGTTGTATTCAAAAGTCTTTATTGTAGTTGGTGAAGACCAGAAACCAAAAGGGGCGCCAATTTATTTTTTAAATGTTATAATGTGGAGTGGGCAACTCAGGCCAACAAAAAAGGGCCACGTCATTTTAGTGATACAAAATAAATTCATCTGTATTTAGACAGGCTGTAAGATAGTTTAAAATAATGTTCTAGCTTCAACAAGATGAAGGCAAATTAAATTTGCAGATTTGTTTCAAATAACTTGCAATGCTTTTTGCAAAACATTGTTGAGCTTCTCTTTAAAATTATCGTTGTTCCATGCCTGTTCGTCTGTTGGTTTACTACGCTATTAAAACAACTAACAAAAAAACATTCTGGAAAAAGAAACGTTTCTTGGTTTTTCTTCCTCTCGCTGCCTGGTGAAATTCGAGCCAAGGCAACTGAACTAACCTAACTCGTAACAATGACACGGTTAAATAATTTTTTTTCCCTGTTTTTTTCCCTCTGCTTTTTTTCGTGTTGAGAAATAACACGAACATTTTAGATTTTTGGTGAGATGGTGTTGACTGTTCTGGTAAAACCTGACTTTATTTGAAGCTGGCAGGCTTATTTCAGTATGTTTGTTGATAAATAAGAGCCTATTGGTGTTCGAAAAATTTTGGCAATATTTGATTTTTTTGTGTTTGATCGTGTGCAAATCTTGGATGAAAGTGACGGCTTTTCGAAAATTTACAAATTACTATTGTTAATTTATGTACTTTGGCCGTGCACTCGTGCAGCCCTTCCTAAGTGCATTCACCCAAAACTTAACTAACATCCAACCCACAGGTGAGAGTTAAGTCAAAGCAATTGCTGGGTGGGACTCTTCTGATGGGAAAAGTTAGTGGCAGCCTCTCTTGGAAGAATGATTTCCATTCATGTACATTAAGCCGCGTCCACACTGCATCCCGAATACCGTGTTTGGGTTCTAGGTCCCGATTTTCAAACCGGACAATATAAAGAGACAAATCGATACCTCTCTTCCATACCGCAGTTAGGGTTCGAACTTTAATGTTTCCTTTTTCCCCCTCCCCACACTCTCCCAGATTAGGCCTTCTTAGGTGCCAGAATATAGCGAAAAAATTGGCCAAATCTTGAAATATTTACATTAATTACAAACAGGAGCCAATGAAACGAGCCCACTCTGTGTTCATTTGTTCACAGGTTCATTTGTTCCTGGTACAAAGATGAAACCAACGACATTTGCCCTTGAAAACTGTCTATAAATCACTTACGACGCCTGAATTCTATACTTTCACTGTTATTTATTGAAACACTGAATTCCCTTTCACAGTCAAATTATACCCCTCCCTTTATTGTTCATTTTGAAATTTCCCTTCCAATGATACCAAACACAACTGGAAGTAACTTCCGGAAGTGGTATTGATGAATCGTAATTAATGCATAGCATATGCTGTAATGGAGATAATAGGGTTATGTGGTGCCCAAAATATTGAAGGAATTGTTCACTTTGTATGAAAAGCATGAAATTTGGGATGGATGCAAATGAAGGGTAACGGGAAAAACAATAGCTATGAAAGGATAGTTCAAAACCCCCCGAGGGTGTGACTTAACCCCCCCAAAACTGTTTTTTGGATGTAACTCCTTAACCGTCAACAAGTCAAAAACATAATTAATGTACATTTAATTATTGCAGCTTTATACGTTGTTCTTCTGTAAACAGTAAATTATTAATGCTGTGTCGTATTGTTCAGTGTGTCACTTGAACGAGTACACAGAAGTGTACGGGAAAGTCACTCTTTAACACATCTCGTTCCTCTGTTGGTACACTTGCAAGTCTATAGAGCTACAGTACTCCAGCAGTCGTCATCCATCCCAGAATTTCAATTCAGCCGAACCTGTCTACACTATCATGTCATAACCCTTATTAGGATAGCCTCATTCTGCAGATGAAGACCTGAGATGCTAACCTCGTGTGCCTGCCTACTTTGTTTACGTGCGTTGACTTTAGAATGCTATCTGCATTTCCTGATGTTGTGACACTGACTTGAACAAAGCTTTCATTCCAGCCACTACCTGCTAATTCTCAACCAATCATTGAAATTACCTCCACTTCTATGTGCAGCTTTGCGATGGTTGATCTGCCTTAAAACTGGTGTCTGATGGATTAATCTTCTTAGGAATACTTGTTGTAAAGTTCATGGTATAGTGAACCACAGGTGAGGAATTTGCATCGTATCGTAGTAGTGGGAGCAGAATTGATGCACATTTACCATTGAAATCTTAGTGGATCGTTTGACAAAAATGGGCCCAGGAAGGCTCCTGGGTCAGCCTTGCTTCTGGTGTATTCTGACCAGTCCTTTATTTCCACGGGTGCATCAGTGGTTTTTTTCTTTGATGGTGTAATACACCATTGGTAACAATACATCGCATGAACGTGTAGTCATACGAGGAAGGCTTGGGTAAGACTCGGGCAAGCCTATTCTGCTTTATTATTTGATTGACCTAGGTTGAGACCGATTGCCACAGATATACCTTCTGGTGGGTGAAACATGATACATGCTTGTTCCATGGAAGGAGTCCACCGATTTACTGTAGGCTGTGTTACAATCCATATCTAGTGAACACATAGATACAAAATGTAGTGTAAAATCTCTTTCTGTATGCCGACGAAATTTACATTACTTGAGCTTTTAGCATTCTCCTTCTGCCTTGCTGTTTGATCTAGAGTTCTAGGAGCCTGCCTGCCTCGTGACCCACTGTGCATCTGTTCAGCGCATACTCAGTCGATATAAAGCGCCGTCGGCACCCGTAGTGTTATCTTTTCATATGTTTTCTTCTCTATGTCTCGACTGCGTCCGACGTGGTTGTAGCGGCCGAAGCTACGACTGTAGAGGTGCTTGTAGCCTCGCGGACATCAAGATGGTTTTGATTGACCTTTAATAAATTACTAGTTGCGTTGGCGGTTTTTACTTTCCAGGAAACGGCACACATGTACTACTGGCCCAGTATGGGTAACAGAGTCATTGGTCCTAACTGTAGGCTAACTAGTCAACTTTAAAGGGGGGGGGGGGGGGTATTCGCTGCCACCAGGTGGGTGGTTAATTGCAGTTCTGACTTTAAGTAATAAGTGGTTTTCTTAATTAAGTCTAGCAATTAATCGTACTAGTAAACAACTGACGTTTCACAAACTCTTGGTTTATTAAATGACAGGCAAATATAAAAAGCAAGAATTTACATTTCAACTTTGGATGAATTGTTGGATGAATTGGATGAATTGGAAATTTGGATGATTCTGAAAAAAATTTTGCCGAGGAAAAAATACGGTACAATGATAAAAATATTATTAAACAAATGAAGGAAGTTAACTGGAAATTTTTGGATCAATTTTGTGATGAGCCTAATACCATGTATAACGAAATTAAAAAAACCATACACTCCATTTATGACAATAACAGGCTGGTAAATCAAGCTGAAATTAGGAAAGCAAAAAACCCTTGGATAACGAATAGAATTTTAAATTTAATTAATGTCAAAAACAACCTTTGGAAAAAAATAAAACACAAACCACATCCTAACGAAACCCTCTGCAAAGAGTACAAGAAACTTAAACAACAAGTTTATCACGAGATAAAAATAAGTAAACAAGATTACCTCAGGCACATTTTAAACCCTACTACTACTAATAATAATAATATGTGGACACATTTAAATAAAATTATGGGAAAACATAAAAAAACAACTATTGATCAAGAAATTTTACGCAGATTTAAGGAAAATTCTCCAAACTCGCTCTGTAATAAAATCAATAATAATTTTGCTAGCATTGTTCCAAACTTACGCAAAAAGTTTCAAAGGAGGAAAAGAAATAATGATACCACGAAAACGATGAAAAGTGTTAAGAATTCAATTGTAATACAAAACTGTTGCGTCAATGATGTGAGGTGTATTGTTAATGAATTAAATAATAAATATTCTACTGGAGAGGATGGAATCTTCATGAGACATATTATTGATTCTGTTGAGAATTCCTCTATCTTTATTCATAAACTAATAAACTGCATCATTGATAAAGAATTGTGGCCTACCGAACTTAAAACCCAAGTCCTAAGACCTATCTACAAAAATGGTAGCAAGAAAAATTTGGATAATTACCGACCAATCTCCCTTCTTTCTAATATTAATAAAATAATTGAAAAATTCTTCTCGAAACAAATCTTAGGATTCTTAAAGAAACATAATGTTATCACAAATAAGCAATTTGGTTTTCAAAAAAACGTTGGCACTGCTGATGCTTTAAAATATATTAATGAAATTATTGCCCATTCATTAAATAATGGTAAATATATTAAAGCCGTCCTAGTGGATTTGCAAAAAGCATTCGACACGATTGATCATTCTATTCTTCTAAAAAAGTGCGAAACCTACGGTTTGAGAGGCAAATGTGGTAATGTCCTTAAAAGCTACTTAAATGAACGTAAAGCATGTACTAAGCGTGGAAACTGTTTTAGCAATACCAGCAGTGTTAACTATGGAGTGCGACAGGGTTCAATTTTGGGACCTATCCTCTTTTGTATTTACATTAATAACGTTGTTAACTGCACAACTTGCTGCGACTTGATAATGTTTGCTGAT